>PVLC010003683.1:73550-94140 GCA_004027655.1 Graphiurus murinus
TTGGGTACAACAGGGTTAATTACACATTTTTGTTGGGTACAAGCTAGTACAGGTAAAGACATCCATGCACATATTTCTCATTAACCCTTCCCCAATTCCCACCCACCCTCCCCCTATCTCCTGGTCAGTTTAGTGATTGACTTTGATGTGATCTTGTAAGTACATCATGCTCATTAGGGTGTCCCCCCTCACTTTTGAGTTAATTGAAAAGTAACAAAAATTTTAAAAGGAAGATCTAGCACAGCACTTCACTGAGCCTATGCATTGTTACAGATTCAAAATATGTTGAAGTGAACTCTCTCTCCACAGTTTCATGTTACCTTAGTTTTCTTGTGATCAAGAGACATATGTTTGAACTAGAAATAATAACTCAAGCTTAATTTTTCTGAAAATCTTGAGTCTTTTATGGAAAACCATGGCTTGTAGTTGTCAATGACCATTTAAATTATTCAATAAACTGGGTGTGGTGGTGCACGCCTATCATCCCAGTACTTGGGAAGCTGAGACTGGAGGATCACAGGTTTATGGCCACCTTCAGCAACTTAGCTAGACTCTATGTCAAAAAAAATATTAAATGGGATTGGAGGTATACATCCAAGGTAGAATACCCTTGCATTTAGCCTCCAGTACCAAAAAAATAAAAAACATTGTACAACTATGTTTGCATAATATTCAAGCTCACTATGATGCATAATTACAATGTACCAGAGAGATGCAAATCAAAACTACCTTGAGATTTCACATAACTCCAGTCAGAATGGCAATCATAAAACACACAAACAACAACAAATGCTGGCGAGGGTGTGGAGAAGTGAGAACCCTAATACATTGTTGGTGGGATTGCAAATTAGTGCAACCACTTTGGAAAACAGTATGGAGGGTCCTCAGGCAAATAGGAATGAACCTACTATATGATCCAGCAATAACACTTCTGGAAATCTACCAAAAAGAATGGAAACCAAACTATCAGACCGACACATGTGTATCTATGTTTATAGCTGCACAGTTCACAATTGCCAAACTATGGAAGCAGCCAAGATGTCCATTGATAGATGAATGGATTACAAAACTATGGGATATGTACACAATGGAATTTTACTCAGTCATAAAGAAGAACAAAATCATGTTATTTGCTAGGAAATGGATGCAACTGGAAAACATTATGTTAAGTGAGATTAGCCAGTCACAAAGAGCAAAAAAAGCGTATGTTCTTCCTAATATGTGGATGCTAGGGAGAAGATAGGGCATAAGAGGGTCTCCAGAAAAAAAAGGAGAGACCCTAGATAAGCAAAGAAGTTGACTTAACCGAAGGGAATGGATGGTGGTGGTGGGAGGGTTCACCCTAATGCACATGTTGTACTTTCACAAATATATCAAGGTCAATCACTAAACTGAACTTGAGAAGGAGGGAGGGCAAGGGAGCAGAGTGGGAACTGGGGAAGGGGTTAAATGAGAAATGTGTGCATATATGCCTTTATTAGCTTGTACCTAACAAAGATGTATGTTTACAATGCACCAATTATATAAATAAATTTAAAAAAAGAAATAATGTGCGATAAGCCCTAGTAAATGTCAGGATGTGCTCAGTCACCAGACCTAAATATAAGCCCACTGTAAACTGGGCATCTCTGACATCTTTCCTAACACTTCAAATTCAAGATAATTTAGTTTTTAATCTGCCATTTTCTGTACCTTTAGGTGAAATTAGTGTTTCCATTCCCAAGTAGACAGGAAAAGGGCTTTAAGTCTTTTAGTATCCCACTGATCCGTGGATGACTGACCAGTGGTAATATGTCTGACTTTCAACAAGGAGGGACATAGCATCTGGGGGAATCAAGTTTGCTTGGTCTTCAGCTTCCTACACAGAATGATTTTCCACAATGACATGAGGGGAGGAACAAGTTTTAATGTACTTCTTTTTATAGAAGTAAACTGGTCTTGTAATATATGCAGAGTTGACACTACTGAGACCATTGATGCTATGAAAAAAAGAGAATAGATTCTAAAAGGAGACTCGCCTGAATTTAATTTATGAATTGCTGCCATTCCATCTGAATATGCACATTTCTTTTTATGTTTATGCTTGCCAGAGTATTTTGTTCTATAAATTCATGAAATGAGAAAAAAAGGAATAATTTGAATTGCTTCATTGTTTTCTCTTCACTCTCTATCCTTATTTCCTTGTGAGGTTTTAAATATAGTAAAAGGTGCACAGAAGTGTTCAACCAATTAAAAAAGATCTAAAGGTCAGATCTGGATTCATTACCTTTTAAAATCACAGTCATTCTTGGGATAAAAATTTGTGATGAGCTGATGGAGCAATATACACAAGAATAAATTCCACTGGAACATGATAAGTTTATCTCCCATATTATGTTTAATTTTGAGCAAAGCTATTAACTTGCTCTTTTTATTCAGTGTTGTCTTTAGGGCTGAAATGTAATACTTGATATGTGTTACCTTCTTGTGCTGGAAATTGTTACAGAAATATGGGGAAGTGGGGAAAAGGGAGAACTGACAATTATTCATTTGTTTTTCTTAACCATACAATTTCCATTTTTCTGTATGCTTGTTTGGAGTTTTGTACAATTATCATAATCATCACTTATCCAAGTGAAAGTCTCATTCTTCATGGATAGATAGCTTTGTCCAATTTGCCTTGAAGATATTTATACAAGTTGTCATCAATGAATTTTAATGCCAACTTGAGTAAAATATATTTGAATATGTTTGTAAGGCAATGAAAAATTAAATTTCCCTCCTCCCATGGCTATGTTGTACTGATTAAGATATTTTTACAAATAAAATGTTTGGTATAAAAGCATTAGCTTGTATTTCTATTTAACTGTTAAAACTTTGTCAAGAATATTTGAACAAAATGAATCTGTCATCCTAAAGAGAAATTATAGAGACTAAGTATACCCTACGTCTAAAGTAAGGACTTTAATTGTTTAATATGATTTTGGGGAGAGAGATGGAGAAGTTCCACATGGCTTCTGATCTGCCTTTGGCATTGTCACTCAATTGCTGTCATTCCAAAGAATATAGTGCAGTGTTTCAAATTTTGAGTCCCTGGGTGTTATCTGGGGATATTGTTAAAATGCAGATCAGGCGACACACTAAAAAATTCAGATTATTTCAGGAATCTTCATTCAAGGAAGCTGAGCACCTGATCATTTATCATAAGTTTTAAAATAAATATTATAATTTCTGGCTTATAAACAAAATGCATAGTATTAAAGGACAAAATTTCATCTTTGCTTGCAATCCTTATGGTATTCTATTATATATAGTATATAATATAATATTGTATTATATATATTGTATATAATAGAATACCATAAGCACTATATAGAGACCCACTCACTCATAGGTTATTTTTTGATAACCATAAATATGTTTATGATCAATGAGAAAATTCTTCATATATTCTAATAAATTCTTAACTCTGTTATACAAACAAAATGAGACAAAAACTAGTTTTCATCAAAGAAATAGAAGATCTCCAAATTAGAGCAATGTAGTTTGTGTCTTTCCCCCCTACTTTCCATAAGTGTAAAAGTACTATCTTTTTAGGACTTCCTAGTTTATATTACTTCTCAAGCATTATTTTATTGTGTCTTGGAACTTGGTAGGAAGAAAGCTGAAATTCAAGAAGATTAACTTAATAGGATAGTCTCACAGATGTTATGGTCATCCAGCTCTTCTATAGTTTTGCTAATAACAAGTTGCCTTGATTAAACCAAAGACAGCTTTTATTGAGAGCATTCCTAAATTTTTACTGCAGGATAATTTGAAAAAAAGTTGAGGAGTTAGAAAAATCAAATAACAGTTAAGAATGAAAATTGAGACAATATTATAATGACAATTTCCAATATTCCAGTATATTTCATTTTGTGTCAACAGGATAACATTATTATCTAGGCATCCTCGGTATTGTAATGTATATGGACAATGAGGCACGCATGCAAACTACATATGCTCTTTTTTGCATCAGGATGTAGAAGGAGTAGAATGAAGAGCTTTGCACTAAATCCAGAAATCTTATAGAAAACAATTTAAGGTCATTTATAGTATTGAGCTTCAATACCTACTGAGTAACATTTAGTAACAGTGAGAATGTCATTGGTATCCTGAGACTACTCCTTATTGATATTATTGGCCATGGCAAGTATAAAGTGCATTGTCTGATCCATTTTTCTTCACTAGTGAAATTAAACTTAGAGGTCTTTATCAATTTGTTTATTCAGATATCTTTGAGAGCACAACATGAGACTTGGAGGCTAGAATCAAATTGATGACCATGCTACTACTGCTGCTGTTGATATATTAGCAGCATTTTTTTTTGCATGCTTTAATTTTGATCTCTAAGTCATCTCTAAAAGTTTGTATACTTTCCTTCATTTTATAGATGAACTGAAGGTGACAAAGATTAAAGACTTTGAACTTATGTTCAGGTATTTGGAAAATGCTTCTAACAATTGTTCACTGAAATTCCTTATAACCACAGCAGTGTGTACCAAATGACTAGAAAAGGAATTGGCACCATATGTGAAGAATTATGAAGTCCCTTGAGGCTATCCTAAGGAATTGGCACTGAATTGTGTAGTTAAATCTGTCATCTATCTATGCTCTATGATGGCTGCCTTGGTTTTGGTTTGGAGAAGGATAATAGTGAGAAAAAGACATTGATAGAGGTAGTAAAGGAGGAGAGGAGGGAAATATATATATGTGGTGGAATGAAGAATGTCTGTTGGAGCTAGGCTTGGTGGTGTATACCTGTAATCCCAATACTTGGGAGGCTGAGACAATGACATGATTGCAAGTTTGAGGCCAGCCTCAGCAATTTAGCAAGACTCTCAGCAACTTAGTGGGACTCTCGGTAACTTAGCGAGATCCTATTTCAAAATAAAAATAAATAAATAAATAAGTAAATAAAGGTTAGTGGATATATCTCAAAAGTAGAATGCCACTAGTTTCAATCCTTAGGACCCCCCCCCCCCAATAAAAAGAGTATTGGTCATTTAGAAATGAGAAGAGAGAAAGAAGGAAAAATGAAAGCTATGATTTAAAGATTTTTTGAGGTGACTATGGAGATAGTAGTTCCATAAACATAAACAGGTAAAACAAAATAATGAAAGGTTTGGAAACATATGCACAATATTTGGAAGATGACCACAGTTCCTGAAAGTAATGTGTTTGAGGGTGTATAGGAATTTCTTGTAGAAATGTCATTGAGGCCATGGAGGATTTGGAGCTATTTATGAACCAATACCCCAAAGAGATCGGTTTATTAATAACAATAAAATGTTATTTTAAAAATATCTTATTTCAGCTTATTTGAAAATATTAAGCTAGATGTCATACATGTAACAAGTCAAAGCTATAAATAACCTCCACTAAGACCCAGTTCAAAGCTCTTTAAAAGAAATTTCAGTGTTTATATCTGCATTGTTATCTCCATCAATATTCTCACTGCTATAATCCAAAATGACTGGCCACACAAGTTAGAGGAAGGAAGATTCATTGCTCACAGTTTTTGTAGATCTTGGATTCAGTCAACATGAGGCCCGGGTCTAAGGATCTCAGGGTATCCTTATGGTAAGATAGGAGAGAATAAGGAGTCTGTTCTCACATCATGGAGGCTGGAAACAAGAGAGCAACCAAGCAGTGAGATCTAAAGACAAAATCACAGTCCCTAAAGCCACACCACCAGGGATCCACTTACACGAGCCACATCCACCTGCATAGGTTACCACTCAGTAAATCCATTACAATGGATTTATCTACTGATGAAAATTACAACTCTCATAACTTAATTATATCAACTGTGAACATTAATACATGAATTCTTTAGGAGACATTTTATTACAATTATTTAATACAGTAACCACTATCAATCTGTGTTTATTTAACACTTGAAATGTGACTAATGCAGCTTAAGAGACAAATTTTAAATTATGTTTAATTTCTTTAAAGTTAAATAGACATCTATAGCTAGTGCCTCCTTAAATGGAGAGCACAGGTCTAGAAATTTTAGCCTGAAACAAAACACATTATTGGTAGTTTGAAGACCATAACTCCATTTGCAGTAATTCAATCAAATTCTTCACTTATAAAGAAGATAGGAAAAATGTAAACAATTTAATGTAAAATTGTTAAATGCTGCATGGCCTTTTAGCTGCACATTTCCTAATTAATGTTAATGAAATATGTATATAAAACAGTGCTCAAAATTCTAAAGTTCATTAGTCATACTTTAAATCTAACTAGGTTGTATATTTGTTTTCCTTAGTTCACTATAATTAGGTAATCTTTCAAAGAAGAGCCAGATTCAATTACTGATGCAACAGGAGTCTATTTTATGGTTACGTTACACAGTGTTCTAGGAGAAGATGGCAATTTAGTAGTATTAAATAGTGAATGCTGAGGATGCAGTGACATTTTCCTACTTAACATAAAATTTTATGCATTGATTGATTGCAGATTAAATGCATTTCATTAGTGTGTTATAGCAGAATTATATAGACACTTAATTTTCAGTAGAATATAAACCAAGAAAATAAATCATTTTATGAATCTAAATTTTTAATTTCTTCTTTAGTAATTAAAATGCATGTACATATATTTCAATAGAATGCTGATTTGTGAGCACAAAGATTTATCCTTAATTTGTGATACACTTTTAACATTTTGGACTCAGGATATAAAGCTGATACTGTGTTTTCTTGCTTACTCTGACCTTTATATTATCTCTTCATTATGGGGTATGTGGAGGATATTATCTTACAACTGAAATCAAGGACTTATGTTTAAAACACTTTTAGGCTTGGAATTGTGCACTCTTGTTTATTAGATTAGTGGACTTGTACAAGTTATTTTCTTGTAAATTTATTTCGAGGTCTAATGTATATGAGTATACATCTACTGCCAAACTTTTCATTTTATATTTTTCATTCCTTCATTCTTTACAATTTTTACTTAGAATTTCTTTGAATTAGAGCAAGAACTTAAAGAAACTTGGGAAAGAACATGAGAGCAGAGATTTTGACATTTCAAAATATCTCCAGTACCATTTCCTAATTGATTAAAATTTTCTCTCATGTCTAATATAGGATTTTTCATTAGTTTGTATAAATTTGTAAGTCACCCTTATCTAATTCTGTACCATTTTCACTGTTTATATAAATTTTAATTGAAACATGAAGTTATAATAATGAGTAAACTGGGTAAAAATGCCGATATTGGGGGAACTTGTGAAGCATACAAATCTTTGGGCCAGGGCAGAGGCCTTGAGTGTACTTGTAGAATGACCATATAAAGTGTCATACAAGTTTAGATACTTTTGAGAGTAAAAAAGGGCATAATTATGCCTACCCTAGATAAGATGAAACTTATGGTTACCCTAAGTAGAGGGTACATTACCAGCCATGATATCCAGATATTTTGGACATTTATCAACTCATGTGTTTTACCCAAAGAAGAGAAGTTTGAGTTAATAAGACTAATCCATTAATTGAAGGTTAAAGGAACTTTCATTGCAACTTCATGTTTGTATAACATACAAAGTATTCACATTTATTGAACTCATATTTTAGACTAGACACCAAGCTAAAACCTCATTACATTCTCACAAGTTTATGGAATAGGTAATTTTTATTTCTGTTTCAAAGACGGGAAAACTAAAATTTAAGATTTAATCACTGTACAATTTTATTTTACTATATGCCAGACTTGCGTTAAATACTAATGTGCATTTAATATCATAAGACCCTAGTATATCAATGATTTTTTAAAACTCTAGTTCACAGAAGAAGATAACTATGCTGCCCATGTTATGTTGTTATGTAGCTGAATGTTATAACTAGATCATTGTTAGATATAAATTCAGATCTGCCAGGCATATGCCTACCCTTCAGTTTATAAGGTATATTTCTTTCCATAACAAATGTCTCTTACTATGAAATTTGTGATTCTGTTACTTGGAGGCAATCAAGAGCTTAAGGAAGAAGGAAGAGAAGAATGCTGGGGCCAAAAGTTTCCTTTGAATCACATGAATCTTTGCGTAGTGGTAGTTTTCTCCCTGAAGATGCTTTTTGGAAAGGTTTTTTGAGTCCAGATCCAGGCTACTGGGGGAGAAGTCAGCTTTGCTCCAGTCTGTACTTGTGTTGTCATGCCTGACCCTTCCTATTTGTTCTCAGGTTTTGGTTTTCCAGGTTACAGAATACTGTACTCAAAGGTAGGGATCTGAAATTAACTAGCAATGCTGGCTGGGGATTACCCAAGATTTAGTTCAATGGGATTAATGTGGACACGTAGAACTAACATCCTGGACACTAAAAGGAAAAATCAAATGGTAATTTCCTCCAGTTAGAAAGAACATGAACCTCAGAATAATAGAAACATTGGCCAAAATAATCAGAAAACATATCACAAGTTTACAAGATCATTAGAGATCTAAATATTATTGAAGTAATAGGAACCAAAGAACCATTTACTAGACAATGCTAAGATCACCAACATATATTACTCTGCTCACCTAAAATAATAGCAGAATCTTTATTCATTAAATCCTCTAGAATATTATCTCAATGAATTGGAAGAGATACAAAGAGCTATTGCTAAGGTAAGTGATTGAAGAAGAGGATCTCATCATAGCTCTGGGTTCAATTCACTCTGAGGCTTTAGAGAAGTCATTCTACAGATCTGTCACCAAATGCTATCATTAATACAGGAATGTAAGTAAGAACTCTGCTCAGCTTATATATTATTGTCACTTTTTACATTAAGTGATAATTATTGTTTATACTTCTTTCTCAATTTCCAAATCCCATAGGAACAAGGTTGAACAAAATGTTATTCACCCTGGTATCCTCAGTATTAAGCAGAGAACTTGGTACATAGAATGTATTTCAATCTTTTTTTTGTTTGTTTGTTTTTGTTGAGTGACTACCTGAATGACATGAAATAAGTAAAAAATGTTTTTCAACATTAAAAGTCTTATAAAAGTATATATTAGAGCCAGGCATGGTGGCCCACACCTGTGATCCCAATACTTGGGAGGGTGAAATAGGAAAATTGAAGTTTCCAAACCAGTAACAGCAGTGTAGGAAGACTCTCAACTACTTAGTGAGACCCTATTTCAAATTTAAAAATATAAATAAAAAGGGCTGGGGATGTAGCTCAGAGGTAGAATCACACTTGGTTCAATCCTCAATGCCATAAATAAATACATAAAGTATATATTGCAGTTAAGTCTAATTTACTAGTTGATCAATTACTACATAAGCCCACTTCACTAAGAATATAAATGATTTCTATAGTAACATTCTCTTTAATATAGGAAATATTAAATGCTCATATTCATTCTTTTTTTTGAACTATTCCTTTATCATTTATCTTAAATGATATTTCTTTTCTTTTCTCTCTTTTTTCCTAAACAAATCTGCTGTTTAAGAGACTGTATTCTACTTATTTGAAGGTGAACTAAAAATATCTCTTAGCCTGAAGCCTGGTGCTGACTCACGGAGTTTGTCTACTACTTGACCAAATGTAGGTTGAGAACAAATGAGAAAGATCTGACTTATTCATATGCATTTCAGTATTTCAAGAAGGGGAACATCAAGGAGGTAAAATAGAGCAAGCAAATTAAGGTAGAAAAATACATCTTATTTCTTGTGTCGGCTAAATTCTTTTCATTATTCTTTTGTTGTGCATGTCCTGGTACCTTAACCTAAATTACACAACTGACAGATGACAGGGACTGCAGGTGGCTCAATAGCCATGAGCCATTTGTGTGTGAACTGATTTGGCACATGGTTTGGTCCTCTAATGATCAAAATTCTGACCTATTGACGCTTCCTTCATCCTTCCCTATGCATGCCAAGAAGAGCTCTTCCAAGTAGTTTTGGAGCAAAGTGATATCTTCTGGAATTTGGGGGTAGAGAAATTTAAGAGTCATCATGATACTTCCTGTATCCTAAATCTTTACTAAAATATGAATGGAGCATACTGAATAAAAATATATTTATCTAGAAAAGCTGTATTAAAATTATATATTTCAGAACTGACATGGCCATGAGTCAGCCTTCTACTTTCAGCATGAGATTTCACTGAGAAATGTTCAGGGAGTGAGAAACTGGTTCTTTGCAATCTTACTATTTTTACTTTTAATTTTTTGGAGGTGCTGGGGATTGATCCCAGAGGCTTTCTACATCTGAGCTATACTCCCAGCCCTCTTTTATTTATGTATTTATTTTTACTTTTTCTTGTGCATTGTAATTATGCATCATATATGTGTTCAAAATCACACAAACAAATGTGCACACAGGTCTTGGTGTGTTTCTGTTCACATCCGACCCTTCTCATACATGTCACTAAGATTGGTAGTGGTAACTTCATACATGGCCATTGCATAATTTTACTTATTTCTTTCATCAGTTCTTCCTTTTCCCCTTCCTCCCTTCCTCCCTCAATCTCCCCTTACTAGTCTACTTGTCACCTTGTCACTCTCTTCAATTATCTAAAGTACCTTTTCTTTCCTATTCTCTTTCTAGCTTCCATAAATGAGAGAAAACATTCAACCCTTATCTTTCTGAGACTGGCTGATACCACTTAACAGACTACTCTCTAATTCCACTCATTTTCCTGAAAATGACATAATTTTATTGTTCTTTATGGCTCATTAAAATTTTGTTGTGTGTGAATATATATATATATATATTCATGACATTTTTGATATCCATCTATCTGTTGACAGATACTTAGCTTTCTTCCATAATGTGGCTATTGTGAATTGTGCTTCTCTAAATATGGATATACATGTATCAAAATATTATCTGACTTTAATTCTTTGGAAAAGATACCTATGAGGGGTATAGATGGGTCTCACTAAGTTACTATATGCTGGCTTTGAACCTGTAATCTCCCTGTCTCAGTTTCCCAAGTACTAGGATTATAGATGTGTGTGCTACCACACATGGCTGCATTTTGAATCTTAATGAAATATTTTCCTATCACTACTGCTGCATTAATTCCACAGCTCTAAAGTCATATTTGTTTTCAATTTCCTTCTTTGTATTTTGAGAAAAACAAAAACAACACTTGTCATTGTTATGGTTCTCCTCCCTCATCTTTTTCCTCTTTGATGGTATGGTCATGGTGATTGTAGCTCTGGTATGGGAAAATTAGAAAGGACGCCAAGACATCAGCTATGTAATGAGGAGGATATGGGAATAATTTGAAATTCACTTACTTAGGCATGAAATACAATTGTAAGAACCTGACAGCTAAGTTTCCTGCTGAAACTTAACCAAAAGACCAAGGGCTACTGTATAAAATCTGATAAGTTCTCAGAAGTCAAGAGCAAGCATGATATATATATATATATATATATATATATATATATATATATATATATATATCATGTCTTGAGTGAAAATGTAATCAATTAGAAAATGCTAGAAATGGGATGCTGTCCTGTTTTTTTGAATTCCTGTGACAATGGGGAAGGTTTTAATTATTTATTGTTTTGCATTTTGGGATGTTTTATTAATTTTTTACAGAAATTTTTACAATCATTTAATTTCTTATAGATAAAATTATTTAAAATAAAACAAGCACTTAAAAGAAATGGTCAATAACTTGTAATATTCCATTCAGTTTAAAGGTGAAAACATTCATAATGCAAGTACAAATGCATATGGAATTTTCAGGAAGATTATTAAAAGAGAAGTCCCTTAAGTCACCAATAGGGGTGGGGTTGAGGGCAGGTGGGGCTGAACTTTTATGGTTTAAATACATCTTGTCCAGCCGTGATCCTGAATTGGGATAAGAGTCCTTAATTTACTTTTAATTCCATAACAAAATACTGTATATCAAAATATATTCCTCTATGTGTGGATATAAAATCAAACTGATTATGATCCCCTAGAGAGCAAGGTTTCTATTTCATATTGTACTTGGTAGAAACCTGTTAGATACTTTGAGGATAAATTAATTCCTTTGACCTCCACATTTCCTAACTGTCTTTGTGAACATACGTGAAGTGATTTAATTCTAGGACACTTCAAGAGGAGTGTGGAGCTCTCAAATCAAAAATTAAGCAGAAGAGTCTAATCAGAAGGAGGAATCTAATTTAGGAACCTTGGGGCTCACACATATTCTGTTTAGTTCAAGAGTACAGAATGGGAAGAATAAAAACAAACATAATTTATTCTTCATATTTTACTAAATGTCATTTTATTTTACTTATCTTATTTTTGAATTTTTGTAATTACAGTAAACTGAATTTCTAGTATATGAAAACAGTACGAAACTATGCATTTATTATAAAAAAGCTTAAAATGTTAAATTTAAATATTTTATTCTAATTTACAAATCTGATAATTAACTTGAGTTGACAATTTCCTGATTTACTTTTAAGTGATAATAATCACACTAAATACTTATATAGACCATACATTTTGTGCATATTATCAAAGTTACTATTCAAATATCTTTAAGGTTGAAGTGTAGTTGTTTTAGCTCAATTTTTTAAATGAAGAAACTGAGACTTCGAGACTTTTAAGAGATATTTCAAATCTTCAGGCCTGATAAATGTTAAAACTAGAACTGAAATTCTG
The DNA here is from genome assembly GCA_004027655.1 of Graphiurus murinus. NCBI lineage: Eukaryota > Metazoa > Chordata > Mammalia > Rodentia > Gliridae > Graphiurus > Graphiurus murinus. The sequence continues at coordinate 86,174 of PVLC010003683.1, forward strand.
ATTTTCATGAAGTCTAATTTATTATTCACATTTAGTTTTAATCTCATTTGTGACCCTCATTTATGTCATCAAAGTAACTACTGACTACATTCTTGATACATTGACCATATAATGACCTTGATATAATGACCTTTGTTTATGTATTTTTGTATTTTTTAATTTGAACTTAAATAATGATGCTTTATTTTAAATATGCTTTGCTCATATAGAAGTAGATACATGATGCTTTTGAGGTTAGGGATTTTCTTTTCATTCAATATGTGAAAATTGAAAGATTTTTGAATTTTGATCTTTAATTCTATCACTAATCAGGTAGATGTCTTAGATAAATAATTTTACAAACTTAGTAAGATAAAAATATCTATGAAAATTACTCATGGTCATAAACATTTGCTCCTATGTTTTCTTCTAAGAGATTAATATCTTTAGTTCCAAAATAGTTCATAGACATAAATGTAGAAGTTAAAGATTTTTTTTTGTATTCTATTTCCACAAAGCATTACATATTTATTTTAGACATAACAGATAAATTAGAGAAAATAATTATATTGTTTACTACCTATACATAACCACTTCTAAATGTTATATATACATATGTGTATATATATGAATATGAATTACATCTCTATTGATATATGTCAGTTACTCTGCATATATCTATAGCTCTATCTCCTAGACTATCTGTGAAATACATCTGTCTACATCTGTCTGTTTCTTACTCTATTTCTAGTTCTATTCCTATATGTAGAGGTCTATTTCTATATCTCTATATCAACATCTCTATCTCTAGATGCAAAAATGATATGCATACATTATTTATATAAACAAAATTTATTGTCCTTAATATTCTTTGGTAAGCTGAGTTTTTATTTAACTTGTGGACATATTTTAATATCATTAAATATTTTTCAGAACTTTTTAATTGGTTGCAAAGTAGTTAAGTGTTTGAATACAGCAGAATTTATCAAAATTATTCTTCATTACATGGGTATTGCAGTTGCTTCCGTATTTTTATCATGAAAAGCAACATATTCAATGAAAATTTTTATAGCTTTCTTATTTAACTTATCTGCAGTCAATTTTTTTAGGTGCTTTTTTAGGATAAAATTGAATTAAAATTTTTGAGATTTGGGGTTAATATTACTAAATTTGTTTCCCGATAGTAGTACCATTTTACACTCCAATAAAAATATACATCTCTGAATTTTATCAACAGTGGTTCACATATGCATTTGACTAATGGCAAATCTTACTGTTTTTTAGTTGTATATTTTTATTACTAATCAAGTTAAACAATAAAATATACAAATTATTTGTGTTTATTTCCTTGTGAATTCATTTCTTATATTATTTGACTTATGTCTAATTTTTTAAAAATATATATGATCTTCTTTTAAACAGAATTCATTGTATATTAAGAATACTAATCCTGACTGCAAATGTTACAAATGACATTTTCTCCTGAGGTTGTTCATTATATTTTTGTTTTCATTGTGATGGTAACAATTCCTACTGCACAGTGGTTGTCACAATAAACTTTATCTACACATAGGGTGATATCTTCTACCACACTAGGTGATACCCACTTCCACATAGGAAGGTACCTGTCCTTATATATAACTACTGTTTTCTTGTTTTTGGAGTTTATGTCTTCATTTTGATCAATGGCCAAAATAATTCATGACATATGAATTTGCAAAGGGTAGAAGACTTAGATGGAAATTCCAGTAATTAAAAGATGTTAGACTTTAGCTCATAATAGAACACTTCTGTGATGGATTGTTTCTCACCTCTACAATAATTAGAATAATATTCACCAAAAGGATTATTATAAAACTCTAATATCATTGCATAAATCCAGCTTTCAAAATATCTGGCATATAACACAATGCTTAAGAAATAAGGCAGTCTGTCCTATATATACTGAACTGTTAATTGTTATATTTTCTCATGGTTGTTATATAAGGAGCATTTACTTTTTATTGCAAAAGGTTGGTGGTATTGGTGGTCACAGGATTGGGTGTAGAAATCTCATTTCTATGGTCATTCTATAATTTTAAGTAAAATTGTTATTATTATTACTATAATTATTTCTCAATGGATTTTTATATTTTTTGGTATTAGGGATTGAATTCAGGGGCATTCTATGTTCAATCTACACCCCTAGCCTGATTTTACTATTTTATTTTGAAAGATGATCTTGCTAAATTGCTGAGAATCATGCTATATTGCTAAGGCTGGCCTTGAAACTTCTATCCTCCTGTTTCAGCCTCCCAAATATTGGGATTATAGTCATGCACCACCATGCCCAGATTCTCAGTGGGTTTTTACAGATAACTCTAGTGCTTTCTATCATATCTTTAATTTTCAGTATTTAAAATTCTCCTGAGATAACTTATTATTCCTCAGAATTGCAATACCTTGTGTTTATATAGCACTTTTCAAAGTTGTCAGCAAACAGTGCTTTAATTGATCTTCACACTACCTGTGAGATAATCGTAAAAAGTAAGTATTATTATGACTCTTTAACATGTTCTAAAAAAAATTAGCAGAATTCAGGCTTAAAAAATTAAGTAGTTTCCAAGAGATTATAGGAAAATGTATACAGCTAGGAAATTGAAATCATATTATAATTGTATAAATTATTATTTTGAAGATACTTGGTATGAGTGGAAGCCAGCAGAAAGGCCCTTATGAGATTGGTACAGACTTCTGAGTACAAATCAGTTGTACCAGAAGATGTATACTAATAAAGGTTATGCTTGTTTTCTAAATTTAGTGGATAAACATCATGATTTTCAATTTTTTTTTTTTTTTTTTTTTTTTGTGGTACTAGGGATTGAACTCAGGGGCGTTCTACCTCCGAGCTACACCCCCAGCCCTATTTTTTATTCTTTATTTCAAAACCGGGTCTCACTAAGTTGCAGAGTGCCTCACTAGGTAGCTGAGGCTGGCCGCGAACCCGGATCCTCTGGTCTCAGCCTCCTGAATGCTGGGATTACAAGCATGCGCCACCACGCCCGGCTTGTGATTCTCCTTTCTGAAGAAAAAAGTTCCTATTTTATTTTATATTTTCAAACTGCTATATAGGCATGACTCTGTTAACTGAAATGGAAATGTTTATTGCTACATTTTCCAGGGGAGTTGAGAAAATTTATTACAATATGTGAATCAGGCTGTTTGCAGATAAAATATTTATCAAATATCCCCAGCAACCAAATTATTATATTAAGAAAGAGCTGTAAATCTGTGGAACAAAGGTTTTTGAGGTTGGTCAAGTCAGTCCTAGGGCTTGTCATTTATACTTTATTGGGGCTATAAAGTTAGTCTTTAGCCAAAGAGACTTCTATGGTCAAAGTAAATGATTAAAAAGTAGCAGTTAAGAAAAAAGAAGAAGAGCCAGGAGTGGTGACACATGCTTGAAATCCCAGTACCTGGGAGGCTGAGACTGGAGGATCTGGGTTCACCACCAGCCTCAGCTACTTAGTGAGGCCCTCTGCAACTTAGTGAGACCCTGTTTCAAAATAAAGAATAAAAAAAAATTAGGACTGGTGGTATAGCTTGAAGGTAGGATGACCCTTGGCTCAAAGAAAAATAAAAGAAAAAGAAGAAAGAAGAATAGGCAATGTTAGATTGTGTTTCTGTTTCAGTGTAATAAACAAATCTAAATTGCCAAGAAATTGAATGTGACAAAATGCACTGATTACTAAAATGTATTGATATGTATAACATTTTCTTTAATATAGCTTTGATTTTTAGTTTGACTTTTATTCCAAGAAGTTGAGAGATTATTGGGAAAAACTTGTTTTTTTTTTTTTTTAAAAAAAAAAAACCTTTAGCCGGGCATGGTGGCGCATGCTTGTAATCCCAGCATTCGGGAGGCTGAGACCAGAGGATCCAGGTTCGCGGCCAGCCTCAGCTACCTAGTGAGGCACTCTGCAACTTAGTGAGACTCGGTTTCAAAATAAAGTATAAAAAATAGGGCTGGGGGTGTAGTTCGGAGGTAGAATGCCCCTGAGTTCAACCCCCAGTACCGGAAAAACAAAACAAACAAACAAACAAAAACCTTTAATAGAATGGATGCTGAGAACATAATCACTGTGTAGAGTTATGGGAGAACTGTAGAATATAATTACAGAAAATAGTAAAACATTCTATAAATCACACATTTTGTTCTGTGGTAGCATATATTCCTATTCCTAGAATGAATTTGCCATGAGGAGACTAAGAAACTATAATTAGGTTCATCAATTTATGTCAATAAATGTGACTTCTGATATGTACTTAGCATTGCATTATGGGTTGAAGGTTATTCTGTCAAGGGCTCATCACATAAAAACTCAAACAGCTATCTAAGAATTAAAATCTAGCCTCAATTATAGTTAGAAATAGAGCATCCCCTTAAGAAGCTCATCTATTGATATTCAGAGCTGATATGATTAAATCATGAGGGTCATAATATCATCATTGGATAAAAGCATTGTAATGGACTTATTGAGTGGTAACCTAGGCAAGGAGATGTGGCTGGAGGAGCGAGTCCCTGGGGGTGTGGCCTTGGGGACTGTGCTTGTGTCTTGGAATCCCTGTGCTGCTGTCTTTCTTCTGGCCTCCATGATATGAGAACAGAGCTCTCTCCTCTCTTTCTACCTCTCACTGTCATGCCTTGAGATTTGCAGATGTAACCCATCCAGACATGGACTGAACCTCTGAAATCTCCAGACCTGTGAGCAACTAAATCTTCCTTCCTCTAAGTTGGGTGGTGGTAAGGTGTTCTGGTTCTGCATCACAGCAGTGAGGAAGCTGACTAAACAGCTTATCACAGTGCCTCATGCACGTGTATGTGTATATGGATGTGGGGGAAAGAGAGCAAAGAGAGAGCTAAATGACTGAAACAATGATCTAGAGTAATGTAGAAAAAGATTCTATGTGCTGAAGGGAACAAGGGAAGCGCAGTGTGGAATCTGCCCTTGAGTTAGTCCTTGAAGGATAATCAGATCTTGGAAATGGATCTGTTATGTGTCATTTTATACAATTATCTCCCAGTACAGATTTCCCATTATAGAGCTGTTATGCACATTCAATAATGCTTTGTTATTTTTATTGTATAGTTAAATCTCTGGTGTTAGATTGAATTCTATTTTTTCTTTATGCATGACTATTTAGTTTATATCAAGTGATGACTTGAATATTTTCCTAGACAGTTCTTCTTCCTTAAAATTGACGCTGTAGGTGGAGCTTATGCATGCTTCTGAATTCACACATGCTCTATCACATACACAGAATGTTTTCTAAACCTCTTGGTGAAAAATACCACCAAGAAAGAATTATTTGAGCAGTGTGTCTCCATTGTCTTACCAAGTTATTTCTCTACATTTGTGATTAAATATTTTCAATGAAATTCTTGTTATTTTGGAAGATTAATTTATTGCCAACAGAACTGGTCATGAGATTGGAAAGGCTTATAGGAAAATCACAGGCAATGTATTTTGAAGTAAAAACAAACAAAACAAAACATTTTTTTTTCCTGTAAAATTCAACTAAATGGAAAAAAGTATTCACCAAAGGATTGGTGCAGTCACAGACCCAGGCCTCTTCTCTCTATCACTATCAGATCCAACATTTCATTTTTCACTGCTGGTGCATCCTGGAAAGGCCTTGTAGACAAGATCAGGGAAAAATATCCCTATTCCCAGAGAATTACATTCATGAAAGAAATGTTTGTGTACAAAAGAGAGAGGGTACATTTTTCTTTGTCTGTAAAATGCTAAAAAATATGCTCAGAGAATTATCTTGACCTTTTATTATTTGGTTATTTTGTATTGAGAAACTGATTTAAAAAGCTGCAAACTACAGATCACCACTTGGATACTTATAAATATCCAAGGTTTTTTGCAGTAACTGAGTTGTTGCTTTATTTTTGCTTAGAATCCCAGCCTTGTATAGAAAGTATAATGTGTGACAAGATTTAACTTATATGAAGTTATGATCAAACAGTACATAAGCATGTACATATACAAACATATACTTTTTTTATTCTTCCAGTTAATTCAAAAAGGATTAAGTTTTTATTTTTTAATTGGTGCATGATAATGATACATCTTTGTTAGGTACAAGCTGGTAAAGGCATACATGCACATATTTCTCATTTAACCCTTCCCTACTTCCTACTCATTCCCTTGTCTTCCCTCCTCAAGCTCAGTTTAGTGATTGATTAATTGACTTTGTAAAAGTACATCATGTGCATTGGGGTGTCCCTCCATCACCTTCAGTCAATACTTTCTAAACACACAAATATATTAACATAGGGGTTCAGTCTGCATTTAATCATTCACTCATTCCTTTAGTCAATAAAATATACCAACTACGATAAAAATTTATATTCTCACATCTTGAGATTTAAAAAATTTTAACAGCAGAATATTTTCTTGTTTTGAAACTAAAATTGCATATATTTTCCCAAAGGCTGGGGTTGAAGCTCAAAGGTAGAGCACTTGGCTAGTATATATGAAACCCTGGGTTCCATACCCAGCCCTGTGAAATCAAACAAACCGCATAGTTGTTCTATTCAGTGATGGAAACTTGGAGAGTTTCTGTGGGACTTTAGACATTTGCATGTCCATTCTCATAGAAGATTAAAGGTTTTTCTTTATTCAGTTTAACAGTTCTCCTCCATGAAGGACAGATAGACCATAAATATGGCTTACATAGTCCCACATCCTTGTATTCACAACACCACAAACTTTTCTGCACATTGCATATTCTATTTGGTGGAGTCTTTCAGTATCTAGGTTAAAACATGTAATTCTACTTTCTTTGAGCTCCTAGTCAAACATGCACTTATATATAAAATAGGAAATTTTTGTGTGTAAACACATTACTAAAGTAAGGAAATACATTTTTAAAAATTCTCTGGAGAGCCGGGCTTGGTGGCGCACGCTTGTAATCCCAGCATTTGGGAGGCTGAGTCTGGAGGTTCCGGGTTCGCGGCCAGCCTCAGATGCTTAGGGAGGCCCTCCGCAACTTAGTGAGACCCTGTTTCAAAATAAAGAATAAAAAAGAAAAAATAGGGCTGGGGCTGTAGCTCGGAGGTAGAATGCCCCCAGGTTCCATCCTCAGTACTGCAAAACAAACAAACAAACAAACAAACAAACAAAAACAAAACAAAAAAAACTCTGTCCTGACTTTAAACTCAAGTATATATATAGAATCTAGAGAAATTTTGTCCTACTATTACTAAAGTTTTTCTCTAGCTATACTTAAAGTAGTTCAGTTGTGGTCGTAAAAGACCATCTTAAATGAAAAACACTGAAATTTAATAATGTAAGAAAGTAAAGTATATTTAAATTGTTCTCACAATATCATTGAATTATTTTACCTTATTAATTGGCTATTCACTTTTTAAAAATTTATTTTATTTTATTTTTTTTAATTTTTTATTGTAGTAATTCGTGCAATATAGCATCCATCTTTGTTAAGTACAAGTTGTTAACAACATATTTGCACACAATTCTCATTGACCTCTTCCCCAATTCCCACCCCATTCCCTCCCCCTCCCTCCCTCTCAGATTCACTTCAGTGAGTGACCTTGATATGATTGTGTAAGTACATCATGTGCATTAGGTCCCTCTGCCCCATGCATCCACTACAATTAAATCAACTTCTTTGCTTATCGAGGATCTCTCCATTTCATCTGGAGACCCTCCTATGCCCCATCTTCTCCCTAGCATCCGCATATTAGGGAGAACATATGCTTCTTGACTCTTTGTGACTGACTAATCTCACTTAACATAATGTTTTCCAGTTGCATCCATTTCCCTGCAAAGAACATGATTTTGTTCTTCTTTTTGGCTGAGTAAAATTCCATTGTGTACATATCCCATAGTTTTGTAATCCATTCATCTGTGGTTGGACATCTTGGCTGCTTCCATAGTTTGGCTATTGTGAATTGAGCTGCTATAAACATAGAT
>PVLC010003684.1:0-94052 GCA_004027655.1 Graphiurus murinus
CTTGTAATCCCAGCATTCGGGAGGCTGAGACCAGAGGATCCGGGTTCGCGGCCAGCCTCAGCTACCTAGTGAGGCACTCCGCAACTTAGTGAGACCTGGTTTCAAAAGAAAAAATAAAAAATAGGGCTGGGGATGTAGCTTGGAGGTAGAATGCCCCTGGGTTCAATCCTCAGTACCGCAAAAAAAAAAAAAAAAAAAAGAAAATCAATTTCTTGTTCTCATGATCTCCCTACACTTCAGCAGATTCCCGACCATTGGTCAGGATCACAGGATCCTGCTGGCACCCCTCACACTCATCAGTGTTTGCTGAAACATATTTTGAGGGAACTTAGTTTGCTGGGGAACGCCCCCTTCAGATTCTCTTGGCATTTCATTAGCTCAACAGTTCAAGTTCCAATGGCAGTGTGTTGCAGAGTGAGGAGAGAGCAGAGGCCTTGAGAGTGTCTCTACCGCCTGTCAGCTGGGTGACCTTGGCCATGTTCTTCACTCTGAATTCTCTCTTTCCTCCTCTATACAAATGGCAACACTAGCATCTTCTTCTTTTACACATTGAATGAAATTTATTTGTTGAAAAATACAATTAGCCGGGTGCAGTGTAATCCCAGTATTTGAGAGGCTGAGACAGGAGGATTACAGGTTGAGGCCAACCTCAGCAACTTAGTGAGACCTGTTCCAAAGTGAAAAAAGGGTGGGGGTTATAGCTCAGAGGTAAGATGCTCTTGGGTTCAATCCCTAGTACCAAAATAAATAAATTCAATTTGTTAAATGAAATAACATATGAAAAAGTATGTAGCACAGATCTTACTACCTACTAGGTGTCTGATAAATATTTCCTCCTTCTATCCCTCTTTCCCTTTTTTCTTTTCTTTTGTTAGATTCCATGCCAGATGCTCCTGGAAATAAAATCACAAGCCTGACCTTGAACCTGCCTTCGGGATGCCAGTCTTGACTGGCTCTAAAACAAGGCAGGAATGTTGCAGGTGCCCCACAAAGGGGCACAGGAGTTGCCAAGCGAAGCCAAGGGGAGAGAGGAATCCATTTCCTCTTGGGGAGTTGGAGAAGCTATCAGGGAATAAGTGGTTTTTGAGAAAAAGATTTCATGGATAGGTAGAAGTTCTCTAGTTTTTTCCATTCCCTGTTATCTACTTTCTTCCTTTTCTGGGTCAATGGTTGACTCAGAATTGAAAATGTCTAGAGGTGGGGAAGGGTCCAAGCCCAGTCTGACCAGGACTTGGCTCCATTTCTCTCTGGTTCTCTTGACTTGGCTCTCCCTCTTGCATTGGCTTTGTCTTCAGGTGGCAGCATACCAGGGAGTAACTCAGTGTTTCCTGCAAACTTAGATCCCAGAAAAGTGCCACTTGTGCAAACAAAGGTTTGCATACACACAGACTCTTCAGAGCCCATCCATTGGTCCCAGATTTAATTACTGTGAGTGAAGAAAACAGTCCTATGTAGTTCTACTGATGGCCATGGTATTCACTTCTTTCTTCTGGGGTAAACTTAAAGGGGGACTTTGCCATTAAAAATGTAGTGAGCCGCTGGGAGTGGTGGTACACGGCTGTAATCCCAAGTTTTGGAAGGCTGAGACAGGAAGATTGCAGGTTCAAGGACAGTCTCAGCAACCTAGCAAGACCCTGTTTCAAAATAAAAAAATAAAATAGGACTGGAGTATAGCTTGGAGGTAGAATGCCCCTGGGTACCAAGAAAAAAAAAAGAAAGAAAGTGGGGGTGAGCTAATCTGAGTCCTTCCTTAAGCAGTCTGGGATCAAATTGTCTGGGTGAGTTGTGTAGGTTGTGTTTTTGTTTTTGTTATTGTTTGTTTGTTTTTGTGCTGGGGATGGAACCCAGGGGCATTTTACTTTTGAGCTATACCCCAAACACTATTTTATTTTATTTTTTATTTGGAAACAAGGTGTCACAAAGTGGCTGAGAGCCTCGCTAAATTGCCAAGGCTGGCTTCGAACCTGCGATCTGCTTGTCTCAGCCTCCCTTGTTCATGAGCAACCTTATTTATTTTACAAAGGCAATTCCTATGCACAATTAGAGATGGTACAAAAGAGTAAGCACTGAAAAGTAATTCTCCCTTTTATGCTGACTCTAGCCACCCTTTCCAAGGCTGTTATCAGGGGTTAAGCGGCCTCCCAGAGAGAGTCCAAGTATTTAGAAATATCTCTTTAACTTCACATCATCTTTTTCTCATGCAAAACTAGCATGCAGGGCATAGTCTTGTGCTGGAGGCTATGGGTTAAGTGAGTTTGTTTTCGGCTCTAGTAGACATCTCTGTGGGAGGGCCAGATAGGGCTCTGGTGATGGGTTTTGAGGGCTCAGTGGTGCTTAGTCTCAGCTGTGTATTTTTATTCTTTGAATTGGAAATCTGCAAACAACTACACAGGTGTTGGGCTGTTCGGTCTCAACCGTTTCCATAGTTGCTCAAGCGAGAAGCAGAGCTGCCAGCTGTTGGGGCCACAGATGGGGTCTGAGGCAGAAGCTAGGCTTCCTCCAACTTTGTTTTGATCCCCAGGGCCATGTTTTGGATTGAACCAGAAAGTTGGGGATGTGTGCTGGGCCCCAGTCAACTCCGTCCACTCTGAGATCAGTCCTGCTCCACCCTCTCCCTCAGGCTCCATAGCCCTGTTTCCCACCCAACCTCCTGTCACCAGAGCCTCGCCTCTGCCTCTGCACACTGCACCCCTCCCTGTTAGGTCTGCCCCCCTCCTCTCAGCAGGACCCACCCTCAGCCCAGCCTCCTATTTCCCCTCCTTCTATTAATTGACCATCTCAAGCACACTGAGAACCTGACCCTATATAGGAGGGGAGATAGGAGATTTGACTTGTTAATAGCTAAGCTCCAGAGAACAGCAAGTAAGAATGAACTGATGATGCACCTGTGAAATGGGTAGTAAATAATACAGTGGACATGACAGGCTTTGCAATCTGCAAAGTGCCATCCAAGCACAAGGGACTCAGATTCTCATGAGGATGAGGATAATTTATATATGCGTTTATTGGTGCATTATAGTCTCACATCATAATGTAAATCATGTTGACAGTGACATACATGCTCACAGCACTTGTGTGACCCCCCTCCCCTTCTCCCCTTCCCAATACAGAGTACTGAGCTTGACATTGTTATTTTCACATATGTACACATAGTTGATGGTAGTAATTCTATTAATGAACCTCACTCTTCCCCCTCCCCTTCCCTTGGCCACCCCCCTGGCTCCACTGAGGTTTCTCTTCCATTATCTAGAGTCCCGGATGAAGATAATTTAAAAGTGGGATTGGAACTGGGGGGCACACGCCTATAATTCTAGTGTTCAAGGCTCTAGTGCTGAGGCTGAGACAGGAGGATCACAGATTAGCGGCCAGCCTCAGCAACTTGGTGAGACCCTCAGTAACTTAGTGAAACTCTGTTTCAAAATAAAAGATAAAATAGGAGCCAGGTGTGGTGGTGCACCCCTATAATCCCAGTACTTGGGAGACTGAGACAGGAGGATTGCAGGTTTGAGTCCTCAGTAATTTAACAAAAGTCTCAGCAATTTAGTAAGACCCTGTTTCAGAGTAAAAAATAAAATGGGGCTAGGGGGTGTAGTTCAGAAGTAGAACACCCTTGGGTTAAATTCCCAGTAAAATAAATAAATAAATAAATAAATAAATAAATAAATAAATAAGGCTGAAGGTGTGGCTTGGAAGTAGAATGTCCCTAGGTTCAACCCAGTAAACCCTCCCCCCCCCACACACAAACACAAAAGGACATGGAAGCCAATCAATAATTTTACAAATTGATTTTAAATTTAAAAATGATACTAATTCATTTTAAAAGATATATAAATTATTTAGCTTTATGAATGTAGAAAAATTCTCATTGTCTTACTAGAGAGCATGATATGTAGTATATTCCCAAACCATCTCTGTGGGACCTGTTCATATGGGAGGATTATTATTCTTTTGGTGACAAATTTTACTGACTGACTTACTCTGGCCAGTTAAGTGTGAGTGGAAATGTCGCAGAAGCAACCTCTGAAGCTTTAAGAGGCATTCAGTGGTCCTGCCATCTTTTTTCCCTTTCTGTATGGAGGCAAAATCTCAGGTAAGGGTTTCCCATCTTTTTTGGGTCCTGGAATAAAGAGCCTCATGAAAGACATGTAGCTGTCATAAGCCCCCCTGGGATGTGAAGATTCTTTGCTATTGTAGCACAATTTGTCATAAGATACCTGTATTGACACAGAGCAATAATAGCTCTTAATGTTTTGGTCTGTTTCCTTTAGTTTTTCTATACTTACATTCTATGTTTTTTCTTTATAAAAATAGGCTCATAATGCACATATGATTTGGTAACTTGCATTTCTCATTTCACCTACTGTATTTTAGTATATATCTTTATTTTTATTTTTGTGGTACAACTGCAGGGGCATTCTACCTCCAAGCTACACCCCTGGCCCTATTTTTTATTTTTTATTTTGAAACAGGGTCTCACTAAGTTGTGGAGGGCCTCACTAAGTGCTGAGGCTGGCCAAGAACCTGTGATCCTCCTGTCTCAGCCTCCCAAGTACTGGGATTACAAGCGTGAACCACCATGGCCAGCTAGTATACATCTTTAAAATCTTGATGTTGTTGTTGTTATTCTCCTCCTCCTCCTCCTCCTCCTCCTCCTTCTCCTTCTCCTCTTCCTCCTCCTTCTGGTACTGGGGATTGAACCTAGGGGAATTCCCTGAGCTATACCCCCAAACCTTTTTATTTTTTGTTTTTGAGACAGGATCTCCCTAAATTGCTGAGGGTCTTGCTAAGTTTCCCAAGCTGGCTTTGAACCTGTGATCTTCCTCTCTCAGCCTTCCAAGCATTGGGATTATAGGCATGTGCTACCACATCCAGCAAGGATTCTTCTTAAAACCCATTATCACACCTAAAATCAATAATAATGGTTTCATATCACCAAGTGTTAGTCATTGTAAATATTTCTCTGATTTAATATTTCTTGTTTTTATTTAAATCAAGGATCCAAATAAGATCCTTACTTTGCAGTAGGTTGATATGTCTCTTATCTTAAGGTTTACTGTCCCCTCCCTTTTCTTTTTCCCCTTGTAATATATTTGTTAAAGAAACTGAATCACCTGTTCTGTGGAATTTCCTACTGTCTGGAGTTTGCTGCCCGTGTTTTTATGGTGTCATTTAACATGTTCCTCTTTCCCTTATATTTCCTGTAAATTGCCGATTAAATCTAAAGGCTTGGACTGGGGGTGTGGCTCAGTGATAGAGCATTTGCCTAGCACTTGTGATGTCCTGGGCTTGATCCCTAGAACTTCAATAACTAAATAAATAAACATAAAAATAAATCTAGAGGCTCAATCAGATTCAGTGATAGATTTTCTTTTTTTTTTTTTTTCTCCTGGGGATTGAACCCAGGGACATTCTACCTCTGAGCTACATCCCAGCCCTATTTTTTAATTTTGAAACAGGGTCTTACTAAGTTGGCTAAGTTGCTGAAGCTGGCCTCAAGCCTACAACCCTCATGTCTCAGCCTCCCAAGTAATGGGATTATAGGTATGTGCCACTACACCCAGCTTAGTGATAGATTTTTGAAACTCAACACATTAAGAACATTTTCTGCATCGTTTAATATCCTCTTACATGTTTTTAAAATGATTATAGAGCTTTTGACTGCACGAATGTATCATTCATGTAGCTAGCCTCCTATTGTTGGACATTTAGGTTGTTTCTAATGTTTTGCTCCTATACACAACTCACGGGTAAGCATCCTGCAGACCAATCACTTTCTGGCCTGACTTGTACCCTTCTGTTCTCTCAGTTCCTTCGCATGGTGGATGCCTGTGCCAGCTTCCTCACAGAAGCCTTGAACCCAGAAAACTGTGTTGGGATACTGAGGCTGGCAGACACACACTCCTTGGATAGCCTAAAGAAACAGGTGCAAAGTTACATAATTCAAAACTTTGTGCAGATTCTGAACTCTGAGGAGTTCCTTGAACTCCCCATGGATACTCTGTACCACATCTTGAAGAGCGACGACCTCTATGTGACTGAGGAGGCTCAGGTATTTGAGACTGTGATGAGCTGGGTCCGGCACAAACAGTCAGAACGACTCTGCTTGCTCCCCTGCATCCTGGAGAACGTGCGCTTACCGCTTCTGGACCAGTGGTACTTCGTGGACACAGTTGAAGCAGACCCTCTCATCAGGCAGTGCCCAGAGGTCTTCCCGCTGCTCCAGGAAGCCAGGATGTACCACCTTTCTGGCAATGAGGTGAGTAGGAGAGGAGAGGTGCTGCCTTTAACCATGAGCTCTCGGAGATGCCAGTGAAGCTGGTTTGAAGGTCCTTAAGCCACTAAGTAGAAGATGCTGTGCTTCTTATAGTTTGAGTTAGTCAGTGCCAGGAGCCTTGGATTCATGATCTGTAAACTGGGGATGATTGATACAATATTTTCAGACAGCTACTGAGAGGAGTCAGTGAGATATGGAAACTGCTCAGAACTGTGCCTGGCACATCTTTCCTCTTTCCAATTGTGTAAGGGCAGGAGGTTGGCGGGGCATTGTATACCCAAACAGGACCATGCCCCACACAGTCGCCATTGTCCGGAACTTTATATCTCTTGAATCTGCTCTGACGTTGTCTTGGTTCAGAATCTCATCACTTTCTTCCTGAATTTCTGGAAATTCCTCAGAACTTGTCTTCCTGCTCCCAGTCTGGCCTTTCTTGATTTCATTCCCACTAGTGGGATGGTCTAATACTCAACTGTGAGCATCTTGCTCCTGGGCTTCCCCTCCTCACTGGCTACTCATCACTTTTGGGATAAAGTCCCCACACTTCCTGCCTAATCTCACCCCTTGAGTTTGGCCTCACTGGCTTACCTGCTGCCCTCTTGTCTGGCATAGTCTTCTACCTCCATCTTCTGCTCTAGTCCTGATATACTGCTTATAGTTCCCCAAAGTGGAAGTGCCTTTCCAGCCTCCAGGGCATTGGAGGTATTGTTCAAATGGCTTCTTCCTCTATCTAACTTCCACTTTGACCTCAAAACTTGGCTCAAGTGTCACCTTCTCCAAGGGCCTCTCTGTTCCCTTACAGTCCTTGGTGCCTTCCTTGATCATAGCACCAACTGCCGTTGAATTCAGGACCTGATGCCTTTAGATTCAGAGCTTGTTTTAGTAGAAAATATGTCTCTATGCCTGATATGGCACCAGGCATTGTGTCTTAGTCCATTTTGTGTTACTATCACAAAATACCGGAGGCTGGGTAACTTATAAAGAAGTTTATTTGGCTCACAATTCTGGTGGCTAGCGGGTCCAGATAACGTGGCATCAACAACCTGGCACGGGTCTCCTGACTGTGTTACAGCATGGCAGAGAAGCAGAAAGGGAAATTGGCTGCATGCAGAGGGGGTCAAGCACATGGGTGGCCTCTCTATAACAACAATATCTCGAAAGAACCAATCTACTATGCGAGGCCAGCATTAATTCCTTCTGAAGATGGTGCTCCCAGAATCTAATTTTCACTTTTAGGCTCCACCTTTTAAAGGTCCTACCACACTGGGATTAAGCTTGTAGCACAAGAAACTTTAGGAGACAAAGTCCAACCATATCCAAACCACAGTACACTACAAAAACAGCCTCTGCTTTAGTAAGCGTTTGGTCTATCAGAGACAATGGGGGTATTTAGCAAATGAAGGGTGATAAGTGAACCAATAGGGGAAGCTCAGGCCACCACCTGTGTCCTATCCTATGCTAGATGTGTGGGTTGTTGGCAGGTGGCTCAGCATTGGGTATCAGAGCCTGTGTACGACTACAGACAGATCTCAGTGTCTACAAATGCTCTCAGGTCAGCAATAAAAGCACAAAATCACCTGAGTGTGGTGGCACACACCTGTAACCCCAGTACTTGGGAGGCTGAGACAGGATGATTGCAAGTTTGAAGACAACCTCAGCAAGTAGTGAGACTCTCAGCAACCAAGTGGAACCCTATTTCAAAATTTAAAAAAAAGGGCTAGGGATATATCTCAGAGATAGGAAACCCCTGAATTCAATCCCCAGTACCCTCTCTCCTCCCAAAACAAAGTACAGATTCTTGGCCAACTGCACTTTCAACATTCCGTACTTCTAAAATGCTAGTTATTTTTGCTTCTGTTTCCCATTTTCTAAGTCTCTGAGATGCAGGCAATAAAGGCTTCCCTTTCATATAAATAGTCTCAACCCTGTCTTCTGCAAAATGAATGCAATGAAATATCTCCATTATCTTTTGTAGTTGCAAGGTCCTGGAGGGGGCAGATCTGGGTTTTAATCTTGACTGCAGTTTGTATGTGTGTTTTTTATTTATTATTTGGGAATTGAATCCAGAGCTACACCCCAGCCTGATTTTATTTCTTATTTGGAAACAGGTTCTTGTTAGGTTGATGAGAGTCTCACTACTTGCTGAGGCTGTCCTGGAAACTGCAATCCTCCTGTCTCAGCCTCCTAAGTACTGGGATTATAGGTATGTGCCACCACGCCTGGTTGACTGCAGTTTATTGACAGCATAACCTTGGGCAAATTACTTACTATTCTAAGGCTCAGTCCTAATCTGTAACATGAGGATAAAATAATACTAACAACTGATAGAACTGTTTTGAGAATTAAATAATATAATAAATAAAATGTGCTTAGTACAGTGTCTAGTACATGTTAAATACCCACAAATGGAAGCTGGTGTTATTCTCACTCAATTCATTTATGGCTGCTCTATCCCCCACAATCAAGCATTTTCTTTTTCTGGAACCCAAATCTTTCTTTTTACTGGGTCCTAGGTTTTTGCTGCCTTACTTCCCCAAATCCTGCTCAAGGAACTTTCTCATTCCCATTTCTGGGCAATGAAACCAACCAACTGTCAAGATCTCCAAATTGGGATCTCATTTCTCATTGTCTCCCTGACACCCCAGTCTGCTCGCTGTTCAAATGATCATTGGTTTAACTCTGATGACCACAGTGTGAGTCTAGAGGCTCTGTGAACACACTTCTTCCCTTAACCTTTATTTCCTACCTTAGTCCTTCTCCTGGCACTATCTCTTCCCTTTAATCTTATCCATCCTCCAAGCTGGTGGTGATGGTGATGGTGGGAGATTTTGGAATCTTAGAAGCACATGTCAATCTATATTTGATTTAAGAGTGATAGCTGGAACCTTCATTGGAAGAGGTCTTTTGGGGAAGAAAAAAAACTGTTGCCCCTTCATTTAATTGCCTCCTACATTTCCAGGGACTAACTTTGACTATAACAAAGGTTTCTCTGCTCAGTGAGGAATGGAAGATGGAGGCAGAGGCTCACTCCTGAGGACAATTTTGCCAACTAATAGGGTCACTTCTGTTTGGTCCCCTAGCTCTGTGGACAATGAACTGTTAGTAAAGTACAACAGTCTGCTCTCTTTTTACCCATCTGAAAATAAATTGGTTAGGCCCAATTGTTGTGTGTAACTCATTGGCTTGTGGTCTGCAACAAGCCTGCACGTCTCTGACTTCAGAGTGGTATTTGTCATGCCTTTGAGATTAATATTTTGCCAAATACAGCTAAATTTGCAGTTTGGTAATAGAGCTACCACTCAGAACTATTAAGTTACAAGCTAAGTTATAAGGCAATTCTCAATACCCCAACCTAGATGACTGTATTAGTTATCAATTACTGCATAACAAACCATCCCAAAACTCAGTAGGTTAAAACAACAAACAGGGCAGGGGATGTATCTCAGTGGTAAAGAGCTTACCTAGCATATGCGATGCCCTGGGTACAACCTCTAGCCCTGTAAGGGGTGAGGGGAGGATAAAAAATAAAAAATAAAAAGAACCAACATTCATTATGCCACAAGTTCTGAGTGTCAGGAATCCAGGCAGGGTTCCACTGAGTGGTTCCGTCTCGAGGTCTCTTACCAGGCTGCAGTTCACCTGTTGACTAGGGCAGCAGCAATCTCCAAGTTCCAACAGGATTGAAGAATCTACTCACAGGATGGTTGGCGGACATTAGATCTTCACTGGCTCTTGGCTGGAAGCCTCAGTTTCTTGCCATGTGGGTATCTGCACAGCAGCTGGTTCCCTAGAGCAATTGATCTAAGAAAGACTGAGAGAGCAATTAAGATGGGAACAGTAGTGCTTTTTATAGCCTGCTGAATCACCACTTTTGTGTAATCTATTGGTCATAGAAACCAAATCTGTAACAATATGGAAGGAACAACATAAGGTGTGAATATTGGGAGGCAGAGATCACTGGAGCCATCACAGTGGGGGAGGCTGGCCACCACAATGATTTATTTATTTATTTTTCGCCACAATGATTTAAACTAGAAAAAAAATCCATGTCAGAGTCTGGGTTACCTAGCTTGCCCATCCATCCATCCATCCATCCATCCATCCATCCATCCATCCATCCACTCATTCAACCAACATTTATAGAAAACCACAAGCTCCAGGTACTGTTCTTGGTGCTGAGAACCCCTAAGGGAGAAAGAGCTGATCCTGCCATCGGGGATCTTACAGCAAATCACAAGGCTGTAATGTGCTGTGACAGGCAAATTCAGCATTATGAAAACATGCGGAATGTCCGGAATGACTCCCCAAGAAAGGGACAGAGCCACACTGCAAATAACTCATGATAGCTTAAAGGGTAAATGGATTGAGAAGGAAAATTTAAAAATGGAGGAAAGTTATCACAAGGAGTTCCAGGCAGCACGTAGGAAACCAGGGATTTGAGCAGGTGCAGAGTATTTGGCAGGCTGAGCAAAGAACAACATGCCAGCTCTGAGAGTCAGGAAGTGAGGCCATGGCTAGTCCAGGACTCTGTTAGCCCCCACTGCTCAGCAGGTTGTTGAGGAAGGAGATTGGCTATTATGAATAAGATGGGGGAGCTTCAGAGAGGACTCTGAGCTTGTTTCTCAGAACTGAAGCCAGCCAACCCTGGGAGGCTGATGCTTCGTCTAAGCGTTACCCATCACATCTAAGTCCCCTTGGAGAGAGGACCAGATTCATGCTGGAGGTTGTTCCTAGGCTTGGGGAGGGGAGGTTCAGAGACATGAACAGGGGTGGACAGCTGGAAGAAAGTTGCAGAGTGGCAAAGTTTGTCCTTGGTGTCAACTCATCGCTCAGATCCTATCCTGCCATCTTGGTGCCTTTGGTGTCTCCAAGTTTCCTGCACCACCACCCCCATCCTCACCCCTGATGGCCTTTCTACTGTTGGTCCCTTGGCCTCCTCCCATTGTTTAGGATTTGTCCTGCCACGCGCATCCCTACTCCTTCCACATACTTTATGGTCATGGTCCAGCCTCAAGAATTGAGGATGCAAAATTTACTGGATCTGGCTCTTCAGCAAAGAAAAACAAAGAAACAAAGACTCACAGAGAAGTTGAAGTTGGGTGTTGGCTGGTCTGATTACTTGTGACCATTGCTTGAATTTATCCTTGAGGGCTCAGTCTTTGCTACTGTACCTGATTTATCAACACTTGTGGACAAAATCAAAGTTCCATAATTTGTGTTAGGTCAGCCTAGCTTTGTAGGAAAGAGTGGCTGCTTTGGCCACATGGGAGATGTGTGCTGCGCAGGGAATCTTTCCCATTGAGCCTGGGGGATGGACAGAACCAGGAGGAGGCAGCTCTTCCTTCACTAGTAATATCTTTCTGATACCTAATCCTGTTCCTATGCTGAGGGGTGTGTATTTCTGGGTGCTGCCCTGCTTATCCTCGGCCTCATGACCCCATAAATGCTCATAAGACCTAACAGTACAGAACCATTGCTAGCATTTTACAGAGGTTATATGGTTCCTCCAAGGTCACGTGGCCATGGGTGATGGGACCACAGTGTGTTTGACTTCCAAACCTCCATCCTTTCTGCTGGGTTCAAATGCCTGTGGTGTGGATTTCTTCACTTGTTTAAGGCTCTGAGGAGTCATATACTAGATATTGGGACCAGCTCCCCAGCTTCCGTGGCCACACTCTGAACCCTTCTAGTTCTGTTTTCCTAAGTCTCTGCATGCTTCCTGGATTCCTAGTCAGTGATACTGCTAGGGTGGGGGTGGGGGGAGGACTGGAACAATCAAGGGGGGTTGTAGTAGCTTCAGCTGCAATTGAGGGACATTGGATTACAATAAGGGGGCAGTGGAAGTGCCCAGGGAGGCGCTAAGTAATTTCTTTTCTGGAAAGGGGTTGGAGTAAGTTAGGAACCTCTGAGAGTCTCTGTGTTTTCTGTCAAGGACTTCTCTTCTGGAAGGTTGGTGGTAAGTAAAGTGTGGAATATCATGAATAAATTAAAACCAGGGGCAATGAGGAATAGCCCAAAATGAAATTGCAGGATTTAAGGTTTCAGATCAGCTAAGAGGAGTGAGGCAGAAAGTATATTTGATGACAAATGGGCCCTGTCTTCTTGAAATAGCAACAAAAAACAACGGGTAACTTTGAGTACCTATTATGAGCCAGGCCCTGGGCCAAGCACACTGCATATATAACAAACCTATGAGGTAGTTAATTCTAAAAGCCCCCCTAAACAGATGATGAAATGGAGGCCCAAGGAGGTAAAGTCACATGGCCATATAATGGCAGATTTAGGAACTGGGACCTGCTCTGCATGGCTCCATAGCCTGAGCTCCACACCATCATGCCATCCTGCCTCTCTGTCCCCCATTGATTCCCAGATCATTTCGGAGCGCACCAAGCCCAGGATGCATGAGTTCCAGTCCGAGGTGTTCATGATCATCGGTGGCTGCACGAAGGACGAACGGTTTGTGGCAGAGGTAACCTGCCTGGACCCCCTGAGGCGCAGCCGCCTGGAGGTGGCCAAGCTCCCACTGACAGAGCATGAGCTGGACAGTGAGAATAAGAAGTGGGTGGAGTTTGCATGCGTGACATTAAAAAATGAGGTCTACATCTCAGGTAAGCGGGAGCCATGTGAAGCCGAAGCCAGCCCCCAGTAACACCCATCTTTTCCTGAGAGCCAGGCAGCCATCCTATCAGAAGGACCGTGAGTCAGCAATGCCCCTATTCTGGTTGGGTTCTAATCTTGGATAGCGCATTATTACTTAATTAAACACTAAAGTGTGAGCGGCATTGTGCTGGATCTAGAGGAGCAGGTGAACAGGTCCTGTCCTCCATGAAAAGGAAGAAGGAAAGTAATACTAGGGTTTATTCGGCATCTCTACAGGCATGGCCCCTGAGCTAGGTGTGAGAATACAGTAACAAATGGAAATGTCTGCTCTTTTCTCATGCCTGGCTTCCTCCTGAGCTTATCAGGTCACACACTGATAGACTTCAGTAGTTTATAGAAGTAATGTGAAAAAGCACACTTTTCCATTGCTGAATTGTTGCTTAAGTATTCACCATTACTTTCTGCCTGTCTTCACTTTATATCTGAAGTTCCATGAGAGCTTACACGATCTCCCTGGCACCTAGCACTGTGCCTGACCTCAGTGTAAATGTTCAATCAGTATTTATTGAATGAAAAAGTCACAACCATCTTTACCACGTAGTAGATGAATCTATACTTTAATGACATTTAATCACTTGCCTCTCACATCAACTCTGGTAAGGCAGGTGTCTTTAAGGTGGGAGAAAACTGAGGCCCAGAGAGCATCCAGAATCTAACTAGAGTCACACACCCTAGTAGATGTCAGGTAGATTCTCCCCAGGTGCTAGCCCAAGTCCTAAGTTCTTAGGTTCACATCAAAAGCCAGCTGGCAGCTAGGTGTGGTGGTGCACACCTGTAATCCCAGTATTTGGGAGGCTAAGATAGGAGGATCGCAGGTTCACAGCCAACCTCAGCAACTTAGTGAGATCCTGTTTCCAAATAAAAAATAAAATAAAATAGGGCTGGAGGTATAGCTCAGAAGTAGAATGCCCCTGGGTCCAATCCCCAGTACCCAGAAAAAAAGGAAAAGTCAGCTGGCTCTTCTTGGGACCCTTGTGAGGAGGCAAGCACCTCTCCCCACCCTCAGAGGCTTTTCTGTAAGCTGAACTTGTTTTCCTCCAAAGCCAAGGGCAGGCCAGTTCTTCTTTGGATAGATTCATGCCATTGGTTAGGTTCTGGCTATCTTTTAAATTATAGAAATATTTTTGAACTGTTATAGAAGATTCAAACAATACAAAGAATAGATTCATTCTGTGTCATTATAATTACATGTTTAAATTTCTTACAAAAATAGTTGTATCACTTTAGGGTAAGTAATGCTAGTTGATGTAAAAGTGAAGTAAGACAATGGCATGTGGAGTGGGGGCTGGGGGGTCATCTGCTTCCACTCAGCCACTCAGGCATCCAGGCTCCTTCCCTCTTGTGATTTTGCATTTGCCATGCGTGGTCAGACATGGGAAAGAAAAACTTAGTTGAGAAAGCACATCTGCTCATAAAGGCCTCGCCATGGAAGGACCACTCAATAGGCCACAACTAGCCAAGTGCCCTTGCCCCCCCAGCAGATGGGTGGGCTGAGAAATGTAGCTCAACTACATGCTCAGGAAGGAAAAGCAGGTCTGGCAATCATAATCAGTCTTTGCCACATATACTCCACACATTCTTCTACAACTGTCCTTCCCCTCTCAAATTTATTGTTTATTTTTTTTTAATGATACAAACAGTACAGGAAAGCATCCTTGTCCTATGCAGGGTAATCAACAGAAACTTGTACTTCAATTAACAATATACTCTGGATATCATTGCATATTGGTATAATGGATATATGTATTAAGTGATATACTACATGCAAAGCACAGCACAATGTCAGACACACGGTGAAAACTTAGTGTTAGCCAGAACCATCTGCATGGCTATTCCAGCCCTATTTATTTAGTGGTACTAGGTATTGAACCCAGGGGTGTTCTACCTCTGAGCTACACCCCCAGCCCTTTTTATGTTTTATTTTGGAACAGGACCTCACTAACTTGCTGAGGCTGATTAAGAATCTGCAATCCTCCTGTCTCAGCTTCTCAAGTACTGGAATTACAGGTGTGTGCCACCATGTCTGGTTCCATTATTATTCTTTTTTTTTTTTTTTTTTACCAGCTATAAGGCAGTCTTTCAAACAGATGAATAATATTTTTTCCAGATTAAAATAATTCCTTAAAAAAACCAGGAATAGCCGGGCATGGTGGCGCACGCTTGTAATCCCAGCATTCGGGAGGCTGAGACCGGAGGATCCAGGTTCGCGGCCAGCCTCAGCTACCTAGTGAGGCACTCCGCAACTTAGTGAGACTCGGTTTCAAAATAAAGAATAAAAAATAGGGCTGGGGGTATAGCTCGGAGGTAGAACGCCCCTGAGTTCAATCCCCAGCACCGCAAAAAAAAAAAAAAAAAAAAACAAAACCCACAGGAATACATATATACTGTGCGACTATTTGGAAAAGTTCCTGAAAGTGATTCTAAGATATGTGAGTTGAGAATTTTAAGATAAACAATTCTTTGAAAGGCAATTTTTAAATTGGCCTTCAGGGAGTCAAGTGACTGTGCTGTTGAACTGAGGGTGTAGTTTAGGGATAGAGCATTTGCCTAACATATGAGAGGCCCTGAGTTCCTTCCCCAGCACTGAAAAAAGGATTTAACAAAAAAAAATTTTTTTTCCAAATTTACTCTTCCCGATGAAATTTAGTCATTTTGTTTAGTTCACTAAAAAAAAGTCCTGCAGGCAACTGAGTACATAGATTACCTGTGGGAGGGTAGACACTTTGCAATAACATGTCTTTCACCTATGCACGTTTTACTTTCTCAGTTAACCAGATCTTTTGATGTCTTGAGGTAAAAATCATAGAGCTTTCTTCCTTTTAAATGCGGTTGAATGCATTTCTTTGGAAGTTTAGTTATTTCATAATCTTTGACACTACCTAAATGGGATCAATGTCACAGTGTTTTGAACAGAGAGTTCTAATAGACCCACAATCCAAAGAAAAATGGTCAGAATATATGAACAAGAAATTCAAAGAAAAGGAAGCTCAGCCTCTCTTATAATCATGGAGAACCAAACAGGGACATAATTTTTCTCCATCAAAGAGATAGAGAGGGAAAGGGAGAAGAGGAGAAAGGGAGAGAGAGAGAAAGGGGTTGGGGGAGGAAGGGAGAGAGGGAGGGGGAGGGAAAGAGAGAGAGAAAGAGAGAGAGAGAGAGAGAGAGAGAGAGAGAGAGAGAGAGAGAGAGAGAGAGAGAAAGAAAGAGGGGTTTCTAACATCTTCCTTGGGTGGGATATGAGATAAGGTCAAATACAGCTTTGGAGGATGATTTGGTAGAGTCTATCAAAATTCACGTGTGTACAAAGCCGAGCGTGGTGGCTCACGCTTGTAATCCCAGCATCTGGGAGGCTGATACAGGAGGTCTGGGTTTTCGACCAACCTCAGCTACCTAGTGAGGCACTCCACAACTTAGTGAGACCCTGTTTCAAAATAAAGAATAAAAAATAGGGCTGGGGGTATAGCTCAAAGGTAGAATGCTCCTGAGTTCAATCCTCAGTACTGAAAAAAAAAAAAAATTCACGTGTGTACAAATAGGTAACAGCAAACTCTACTATTAGGTATACTCATAGTGCATCAATTTAAAAATCTCACTGTAAGCCGGGTGTGGCGGCATACACTTGTAATCCCAGCATTTGGGAGGCTGAGACCGAGGATCCGGGTTCACGGCCAGCCTCCGCTACCTAGTGAGGCCCTCTGCAACTTAGTGAAACCCTGTTTCAAAATAAAGAATAAAAAATAGGGCTGGGGGTACAGCTCGGAGGTAGAATGCCCCTGGGTTCAATCCCTAGTACTGAAAAAAAAAATCTCACTGTAAAACTCTTTACTGGTCCATGTCTTTGACCTAGAAATTCAACTTTTGGTTCCACCCTAGACAAACACTTATGGGCAACAGGGAGCAATGTCAGTGATAGTCTTTGTCCCCTTAGTACAAATTATAAGTCTGAAAAGTATAGTCAATCTCTTGATTTAAGGACCTGGTGGCACTATATGCTGATGGGGAAATAGAAACATAAAGCTAGTAAAATACTGAGTCCCCCCAAAAGACAGCTCTTATTTGTCTTGGTCTCCTTCCCTAACTGCTGACTTGTGATTTCCTGTTTATTACAGGAATTGTCCTGAAAGAAATGTTGACCAATTCACTCTCAAATGATCTCTTGTGAACATCTCTTATGTTAATAATAAAAATTAATTTAAAAATAGGAAAGTTCCACTTATATTTTTATATAAATCAGAGATAAGAACCAAGAGAATTCTCTTGGCAGTTTTCCCAGATTTGTATCTTTGCTTTTTGTTGTTGTTGAAATCGAGTTTAAGCAGCTTCAAACTTGCCCGCTGGTCAAGGTCCTGCCATCTCTGTCTGGCCTTGCTCTGTGTCCCGTGGGCACAAACACTGAGCCCAGGCTCCGTCTGTCCCGACTTGGCTGCCTCTTCTCTGAACTCTAGGTGGCACTGAGGTGGCACAGCACACAGTCCGGCCATGGGTCCCCCAGCTTCACACTGTCTCTCCCGGCTCCGGTTGCTTTGTCCCTTCTCGCCCAGTCCACAGACACCTTCAGGATTTCTCTTGTGTCCCTTGAGGTTAGGCCTGAAGACTTAGCTCTTTGGAGTTCTGGGAAGTGACAGAGGAAGGTGTATTTCTGACATAATCTGTTGGTTTCTTAAATGTTTCATTTGTCTTACAGGTGGCAAAGAAACCCAGCACGATGTTTGGAAATATAATTCTTCAATCAACAAGTGGATTCAGATTGAGTATTTAAACATAGGCCGCTGGAGGCATAAGATGGTGGTGTTGGGTGGTAAGGTCTACGTCATCGGAGGCTTCGATGGCTTACAGAGGATCAACAATGTGGAGACCTACGACCCCTTCCACAACTGCTGGTCAGAGGTATAGGAGATGGGTTCTCTGAGTACCTCTGTCTGTATTATTACTTCAAAGCTCTTAAAAAAAAAAAAAAAAAAAAGGCACATGCCTATGATGGTGGTCAGCTTCCTGATCACTTTGCTCTCACGGAGAGTATTTTTGGTGGCACTGACCTTCCTCCTCCTAGGAGCCATGGCTTCAGCATTGCTGTTCAAGTCACAGTAAGGTAGTAAGGCTTTGTGTGAGTGCCTGTTCTATCCTGGCCAGAGCCCCAGATGCAGAGGGGCGGTTCACCTGCCCTGAGATGGTAGATCCCTTGGTGCATGTCTGTCTCCTTAGATGTCTTCTGTCCTATTCTCCACACCAGACCTGTGGGGGTCCACTTACTACACTGTGAACCCAGAGTCATTTGGTCATGTTTAGCAGTCAGTCCACATATTTGCAAATATATGTGTGTGTGTGTGTGTGTGTGTGTGTGTGTGTGTGTGTGTGTTATTAGGGATTGAACCCTGGGGCATTTTACTCGAGCTATACCCCAAGCCCTGATTTTATATTTTATTTTGAGACAGGGTCTCACTAAGTTGCTGAGGCTGGCCTTGAACCTGTGACCCTCCTATCTCAGCCTCCCAAATACTGGGAATACAGGTGTGCACCACCACACCCGGCTAAGCCCTTATTTATTTTCCCATTAATGATAAACCATGTACATGCCTGCAAGTCTTTGGCAATGGGATCTGAGGTATATATCATACTCAGAAAAAATAAAGCAACTTCACTTCCTGTAGCTACAGGTTATTCTCAAGTTCAAATTTTCTTTTTCTTTATCAAAGCATGTTCCAGTTTTGGGGAGTGTAAAACATGGTCACTAGAGGCACAAGCAAAGGTCACCAGGTCATTACAACCTCCAGTGAGGACCTGTGACTTGAAAAATGTCCTTAATATTTATGGGGGATGTACCCAACATCTTCTCCAATCATTAAGTCCTATCACAGATCTATTCCAAGACCCAAAGTGGTCATGTAAATAAGCAAGACGTTCTTGAAATCCCTTTTAGTGTCCTAGGGTTTACACAGTAGAAGCACAAGTCTGGCTTAGTTCCTAGATTTGCAGTGTGCCCCAGAGTGGGAGAGTCTGCTTAGATGTGGCCACCTTAAACCCTTATGCCAGCTTTTCTTCCTACATACAAGAACCAAGGACAATCAATGCTGGCACATGGTAAGCACTCAATAAGTATTTTTGAATGAATATGAATATGCGCATTTGAAAAATCACTGCCCTCCAATGTTGGCTTGGCTTCATCTGTACAATACTTACTCCTGCCTATACCCCCTCTTTCTTCCCTGGGAGCTGGACTCTAGGAGAAATAGGTGTAAATATCCCAACACACAGCCTGCTTTAACCTGCCTGGAGCCTATGGGACATGTGGAAATGCATTCTTTGATTCTCTGTGTCTTAAGGTGAATCAAGCCCAGGGGCCTTGCCACTTCAGGCCAAGGATGCCCAGGTTTGTTTCCTGGGGCTCTGTCCTGTGAGCCCCACCCAGCAATCTGGGCAGCATGATTAACAGCTTCTTCTGGTGCCCTGTGCCTCTGCAGGCTG
This sequence comes from Graphiurus murinus, assembly GCA_004027655.1. NCBI lineage: Eukaryota > Metazoa > Chordata > Mammalia > Rodentia > Gliridae > Graphiurus > Graphiurus murinus. The sequence goes on from PVLC010003684.1 coordinate 19,397, forward strand.
CACCCCTTCTTGTGCATGTCAGCTCCTTCGCAGCCACCAGCCACAAGAAGAAGCTCTATGTGATTGGTGGTGGGCCCAATGGAAAACTGGCCACAGACAAGACTCAGTGTTATGATCCTTCGACCAATAAATGGACTTTAAAGTCGGCCATGCCCGTGGAGGCAAAATGCATCAATGCTGTGAGTTTTCAGGACCGCATCTATGTCGTTGGTGAGTGATGGCTTCTTATTGATCTGAAGTCCCCCACCCATGCAGCACTGATAAGGTCCTCTTGAGAACTTCTGGGTGGTGCTGGTGGAGCTGCAAAGGAAGAAAAGATGGGGTTAGCCCAGGCCTTGGTGGAATTTTCCTAGCAATCCTGGAGGCAGAATCAACAAAACACATTTAGGAGACACAAAGCACATGAACACTGTGGCCCAGGGGAGGAGGTCAGAAGTCACTACAGAAGTGCAGTTGTATTGCAAACATTGGCTAATGTACAGGAGTTGAAACGATCACAGTATAATAAGAGCCTAACCAATGGTGGCTATCATTATCTCTAGTTTGTGTTCATGAAAATTTCCCTCTTCCTGCTTGTTTTGGGGCCTTTGAAAAGTTGCATTTAGTTGGGAGGAAAGTCTGGCCAGTCAGACCACAGGTGGCATGTAATTGTTAAGGATAGTAGCTCTCAGTCCTGACTACTCATTAAAATGACCAGGGAGCGTTTTTGCAAAAATAAAACCAGAATTCAAGAGGGAAAGAGGATGCTGGAGAATAGTACAACTGTATTTTTAAAACTCCAGGTGATTTTAATGTGCAGTCAGGATCCAGAATTACTGATTAAAGAGATGCAAGAAAATAAATAACTGCAGTGGACAAGAGCTAATCAGAGAAGGCATTTGGAGGCGGGAACATTGGAACAGATTAAGGGGAAAAACACTTTTCCTCCTTGCTTCAGGTTTCTTGTATGTTTGTTTATGGTTAGTCTCCTGACTCTGCTTCAAAGGTCTAATTTTAAAATGGGTAACTGGGACTGGTGCCCCGAATCATGTTCAGGCTACAAAAAGAGGTCACTTCTAGCAACTGCCAGAGATGGATGGCTTCTATAAACCATGTGCTTTGTGTGCATGGTCCTTCTGACAACTTACAAGCACCATGATGTTGGTGCTCATGGTCACAGATCATAGAGTAGCAGAACTGGGGATATGGGTCAGGTTCACCTGAGGCACCACGGAGCAGTCTTAAGCTGCGGTTTGGCGGCCATGTTAAGCGAAGTGTTCTTTAGAGCGTGATTCACACCTGGCTGCAGAATTGAAAGGGCATTAGGAAGTTTCAACTTGCTGTCCCTAGGGATCCACTCTGGCCTTCATCTTCTGTTTCTCATGGCAAGATGGCAGTCCTAACCAGAAGTCGAATTTTAGTGGCTAACGGAAGGAAAAGCAGAAAAAAGCGGTGGGATGCTCCTGTTGTGCTCTTCCTCCGCAGGCGGGGCCATGCGGGCGCTCTACGCCTACAGCCCGCTGGAGGACAGCTGGTGCCTGGTGACACAGCTCAGCCACGAGCGGGCCAGCTGCGGCATCGCGCCCTGCAACAACCGCCTCTACATCACCGGCGGGCGCGACGAGAAGAACGAGGTCATCGCCACCGTGCTGTGCTGGGACCCCGAGGCCCAGAAACTGACGGAGGAGTGCGTGCTGCCGCGGGGGGTGTCGCACCACGGCAGCGTCACCATCAGGAAGTCGTACACCCACATCCGGAGGATCGTGCCCGGAGCAGTGTCGGTGTGAGCGCAGGGAGCCCGGGCGCACCCGCACCCGAGTCCCGCTTCCGGGCTCCGTGATGGTGAGCCTGGGAAGTCACAGCCTCGGGACACTTGACACTAGCCCGGAATGTCTGCCTGACCTTCCTCAGGAGGAAAGGCGGGAAGAGGAATAATGCATTTCATTCAGGACTCACCTCCCCGAGCTGGGTCCTATGCTAGACACTTTCTTGTATCAATTTATTTAACCACAGTAATGACCTGGTGCCTGTATATTACCCCTGCTGGCTTAGAGAAAGGAAACCCAATTTCAGAGAGGCCAAGAGAGTAGCTAAGCCAGGAGTCCAAGCCAAGAGTCTAAAACCAGGTCTTTCCATTTCAGTCAATGTCCTTCCGTCTGTACTGCCTACCTCAGAGCAGGAAAAACAAAACAAACCCAACTTGGCTCATTTCTTGTCCTGGCAAGTCTGCTGAAGGACTCAGTCACCACGGCAGGGAAATAAAGAGGTGTTTCTTTTTTCTTTCTTTCAGCCCTTGTATTTAAACCACATGAAATTCTCAGTGTCCTGGCCTTTGGGGCCCCTTGTCTAAAATGGCTCATAGAATCCTCCATCTGATAGGTCTGCAGAGATGGGTCTGGGAAGGCCTGGTTGCTTTGAAAAAGATGAAAGCCTTTTTCTTCCCAAACTGAAGCCTCTATTTTTTTATTTTTAACGATCACACTGGATGATGCATTTTGTACAAGAACTGTTGTCTGACAGAACTACCTTCACACAGTCTGGTGTCCTGGCCTCTTAATGTCCAGAAGTTGTACTATAATGTAGAAAAGAGGTTTCCAGAGACTTGATTGTTTTTGTTTTCTTAAATGTAAATATCTTAACACTGCTGGCCACTGTAGGAATGGCAGATTCTTCTCAATCGTATATTTTCTACTTTTTAGACGATGATTTGGGTCCATGTTCCTAGGGCCCCAACCTCCTGGAAACTAGTTTTCAGAATCCTTTTAAGCCCTTCTACATGGGTTTTGGATTGGCTGGACTCAATTGTGATTCAAAGGTCTGACCTTCACTACTAGAGCTTTCAAAGGAGCTCACTGGAAATCCATTCTAATCTCTGAGGTGGAAAATCAGGTTAAGAGATCTTGTTTCGTATACTGTTGTCAAAAACATAGTAACTGCATTATCCGAGGAACATTATTTTCATTGTTTGATTTCAACTCTCTTTATAGAGCTTTAGTTCATGTCAGATGGGGCATATTGTGCTTGTATTTCTCAGTAGTTTGAGAAGCCAGAGGTATTAGAGTTGATAGTGAATTTATTTTTCATATAAGTATGCTCAGAAGAGCCTAACGTTCGAAAAAGTTTTTAAAAACTTGGAAAATTACAAGTGAGATTTCTGTTTGTGTCTAGCTTGTTCAGGATAAATATAAATCCAGGTTGGGATACAAAATGCGCTCTGTGCCTCAGCTTCAGGTGCTAGGAAAAGTAAGACAAGACAGTGAGAACATATCTGTGGACACCAAGAACACATTGGCACTTACCATGGGCACTAATAACCTTCATGAAACAGTGTAAACAATTGAAGCTAGCCCAATTTATCAGTTTAATCCAGTGCAGTGCATACTTGTCAAGCCTCAGGAACAGCAACGAATGCCAAATCCCCACCTAGAGACATTTAGTAAATAGGTAAATAGGCCACCAGTCAATATTTTATTTTTTCCTTTTTTATGTTAGCCAACAAAGAAATTCACATGAAGGCGGGGCTTTGTCGAGGTCTTGATTGCCTGTCAAGGGGTCAGTCCCCTCTGGGAAGCTGTGCCCTTAGATCAACTGACAGTGGTTGCTTACATGTATCTTGGAGAGCACTGTCAGAAGCCATTTGTGAACTACAGGAAAAACCTGTCTTAGTCCACAGACCGTTTCAGGGAAGAGCCTCCAAAGAGGAAATCCAATGACAATATCATCGACCTTCCTGGAGAGCCTTTGCTCAAAAAGAGTGCTCCTTAGCCGGGGGTGGTGGTGCATGCCTATAATCCCAGTACTTGGGAGGCTGAGATAGGAAAATTGCAGGTTTAAGACCAGCCTCAGCAATTTAGCGAGACTCTGTTTCAAAATAAGAAATGAAATAGGGCTAGAGATGTATCTCAGAGGTAGAATGCCCCTGGGCTCAATCCCCAGTGCTACCAAAAAAAAAAAAAAAGCAAAAACCGCTCCCCTTCAGGAGTACATGGCTGTCCTTTGATAGGAACAATCAGCAAACTTGAGGCTTCTCAGGGGATTAAGACTATGCTGGTAAAGTGAGCACTTAGGATTTCAGAGTTGAAAACCTGATTCTGGATGCAACTTTCAAGTTTCGGGACTAGTTCAGAATACATAAATGCACACAAGGGAAAGATTCTTTATGATTTTTATAACCAGAAGCATGTGCACTGTGGTAAAATCACAGGTACCTGTACTAAAGAAATAGAAGTTCTTGCTGGGCATAGTGGTACACACTTGTAATCCCAAACCTTGGGAGGCTGAGACAAGAGAATCGCAGGTTCAAAGCCAGCCTTGGCAATGTAGTGAGACCCTGTTTCCAAATAAAAAATAAAAATATTCCTAGGTTGTAGCTTGGAGGTACAGTACCCCTGGATTCAATCACTGGTAACACACAGAAAAGAAAAAAAAAAGTTCTTAATAATGGCACAGAGTAGTGGTAGATACATCTATTAAGAGTATATAGAGTTCTACATTTGAAGCCGCCCAGTCTCTAGCTTTAAGGGAAAGAAAAATAAGTTCTTGTCATCTTGGGGAAACTTTGAAAGTATAGTCATCAGTGTTTAATCTTCTAGGCACTAGAAGTTCTTAAAGTCTAATTTCTATTCCAAGATAATAAAACAAAAACCCAAGTTTGCACCAAGTTAACTATTATGACCTGCATCAACAGCATGAGGAGAGCAAGTGGGACTAACCCAGACACAAAGAACCCTAGGGCTCAGGCAGGATGTGGTGGGATGTTGTCACACTTCTGGCTGCCTGTAGACGCAGGTCCTACTCATGGCTAGGGCATCCTTGGCTGGGAAGAAGAGGCTAGGAGTGATGAGGAGGTCAGGTTCTAAGGATGAGGGTCTGGAAAATGATTTCAGGGGCCCTGGAGTTTGTGAGCATGACTCCAGTCCCAAGAAGGGAAAAGAGAATGAGGAGCAAGGGGTTTCCAGGCAGTGAGGAAACCTACTACCCAGAACTGAGGCACAAGTTAGAGCAGGACCAGCAGTCTAGCCAGTTTGCTGTGGGGCCTCTGAGCTGCCTGGCTGGGTCTTCTATCCTGAAGGACCTAGAGAGTCTTTGATGTAGTGGAATGTGTTGGGGGAGGGCAAGGGATCCCAGTTGCCAAGGCTCATCTGAAGTGGGCAGGGAGTCAAGCTCACCAAAACACCAGTGGATGAGTGATCTTGGCTTTTGTCCATTCTGGTTGCAATGGCTTCAGGAAATGCACACACACAAACTCAGTGCCCTCGAATTCAAGTGAAACTGTGCTCTCACAGAAATACAGTTATCATTCTCTTGTAGCTATGAAAGAATAGCTTTCTTATTTATAAAAGTCCTTGAGAGGTACTATTGTTAGTTATTTACTTATCCAGCTTGGTTTTGAAAAATGAAAGTACTCAACAGAATTTTTAAAGTGAACCAGAAATCAATGAAATTTTTCAAAATATAAAGGTCTACCTTGGGATTGTGAAATCATTTTTCCTCTTAATATTAGATCTAAAATTTGAAGAGTCAACCATCATGTAAATCTTCATATGTTTCAAAATATGTACTGCAAAGCTAGTTTTGATAGGTCAGTTTCTCATATTTATAGGTATAAGTAGTCAACACTTGGTGAAGCATTTTGGTTATATAAGGTTGTAATTTTTTTTTTAAGTAACCAAAGTAAGGATGTTGTTTATAAGTTTTAAAAAGTTTAATTTATTCAATAAAATATGTATGAAATGGATAAGATGTGTTGTATATATTCACTAGATGATTTTTTTTTTTGCTTCTTTTGATACAAATAAAAGGTTATCTGAAGCCAGATGTGGTGGCCTCTACAACTTAGTAAAACCCTGTTTCAAATAATTACAGAACAATAAAAAGTTGTCTGGATAAGAATTGGTTTAGGGGGTGGAAATTGAAAATATTTCAGTTGATTTAAGAAGTTTTAGAGCCAGGTGTGGTGGTGCATACTTGTAATCCCAGTACTTGGGAGGCTGAGACAGGAGGATTACAGGTTCACAGCCAGCCTCAGCTACTTAGTGAGGCCCTCTGCAACTTAGTGAGACTGTGTTTCAAAATAAAGAATAAAAAAATAGGGCTGGGGGTATAGCTCAGAAGTAGAATGCCGCGAGTTCAATCCCCAGTACCAAAAAAAAAAAAAAAAAAAAAAAAAAAAGGTTTAGATCAATTCATAGGATAAGAACAGTCAGGTTTGGTTTATAGAATGGTAAACAGAAATTTTTCCCCTCCCTAAAGCCAGGTTACGTAGCTGAGAAGTTTTCCCAGCCCATTTACCACTGTGTGACTTTCTTCCTGCCTGGCCTCCCCCCTTCCGACAGTCTTCCTCCCTTTTAGATTTTTGATTCCTGATATGACTTCCTTGTTGGCTCTGAACCCTAACCAACCTGTGCTTCTCAAAGCTGGGGCCATGGAACTTGGGATATGAGATGGAGGGCTGAGGTTTTCAACCACTGAAGAACTTGCCATCAGTTTGGTTTGTTTTGGATTGTAATCCAAAAATCTTGTCATTTCAAAAGGAAACATAAGGCTGCAAAAAAATTGGGGTTTCATGAATAGTGTTGGCCATCTCCCCTGGGCCTCTTCTTGCTATCCTGCTTTAGGGGTTCTTGTTGAAAACCTTGGGAAGCACAGCTCCGTTTCATGGTGGGACTGCTCCACAGTTGATCCTGGACCTTAAATCCAAGACTGCATATTGGCTGTGTGTCAGAGTAAGATTTTGACTTTAACTTTGCTGCTAAGCCCTCTAATGTACCTGTGGGGTCTCAGTGATATTTGGATGTGTGGGCAGCTGGGCAGGGCCTAGCAGCTGCCCAACTTCCTTAGCTCCTTACTCATTTTCTGTCCCTATATGCTCCCACAGTTCAAGACCCCTGGTACTAGGGACCAGGCCAGGTCTGATCTCATCCACCCCAGCATTGGCTGGCTTGCTTAAAAGTCACTACTCTGCTTTTCACTTCTGTGTTTATTTCTGGCACCTGGGGATTGTCCTTTCCCTGTTGCATTCAGATGTCTGCTTTGCTATTTATTCCTGCATAACAGGCTACCTTGAAACCCATGTCCAGTCATCTCTGATCATCTACCTAGAGCCTCTACCTGCTGCCTCACCTGGGATCTCCAAACCTAGAAATCTCAGTCCTCTCCTTGTCTTGACCACCAGCTGTCCTAGCCCCATAGTGTCTCTAGCTTCTGACTTCAGAGGTTTGGAGAAAGAACAAAAGACATGAGACTTCTGGCTGCAGAAGCTTTAAAACAGTTGAAGCTGGATGGAGGGATGAGGGTGTCTCCTGCTGTGTGTAAGACATCTTTCCTTCTCCCTTAGTGACACCCCCTCTCCTCCACGCTTGGAAGTAGAGGGGGAAGCTCCCAGAGGGAGCAGAGTTGTTGGCATAACCCTAACTCTTATCCCTGTAGGAAAAGTGTCTTGTATCTAACTCTGCACTTAATTTCTCAAAGGACATCAAAGACCAGACTGGAATACTTAAATAACACTTACTGATGACCTAGAGATGATAAAGGGAAGCAAACACAGGAAGGATAATGCTTCCGATAATGGGGATGACAAGGTTCAGCTGTTCCTGGGAAGCAGTGTCTGTCCTTAGGAGTATGTGTGTGTGTGTGTGTGTGTGTGTGTGTGTGCGCGCGCGCGCGTGCATACGTGTTCACATATACACACTATCAAAGATGAACAAAGCTAGGCACTAGCCAGAGCAGTGAAAACAGATTTCACAGCAGTGAAAACAGAAACAAATTTTCAGAGCAGAGAAAACAGAGCTTCTCCCTCTAGTGCCAAGCTCAAAGGAGCAGCCCAAGTCAGTAAAACAGAAGGAAAGATGTCTTACACAAAGAAGGAGATGCCCTCTACCCTCCATCCAGCTTTAAAATTTCTAAAGAATCTGTAGCCAGGAAGTCCCATGTCTCCTTTTGCTCTTTCTCCAAATCTCTGAAGTCAGGGAGAGTCAAGGAGGTGAACAATTACAGGGGCTTGGTCAGTGGCCATGTGCTGAGGCCGGCTGTGTGCGTCTGCTCGCCGAAGTTATCAAAGTAAGTGTTCTGCCCTCTCACTGGGCCTGGGAGACTGAAGCCCTCTTCTTCCCCAAGATTTCGTTCAAAGGAATGACTCTGAGGTCCTTAAGAAACATGCTTGTGAGTTGTTCAATATGCACAAAGGGACAGAGGGAGGATTCATAGGCATAAACCTTTAGAACCAGCCCTAAGAAGGAGGTCAGGGGCCTATGATCAGGAAATTGTAAATTCTTTTGACAGCCTTGAATTTTTCCAGGCAGTAACTCAAAAGGGGGCTGGGTCACCCCAGGGATGTGGCTTTAGGCTTCTAGAAGCCTTGCTGAAGTGGTGGAGTCTCCCTGTGTGGAGTCTAGTGGGATGCAGGTGCAGTTTCAGGGCCCAGGTGTACTCGCTTTATGAAGCAGCTAGTGTTAAAGAAACAGGTGTGTTGACCTTTGCACTGCTGCTGGCGGTATTTTTAAAAGTACTGAGCATTTTCTACAACCTACACAGACCCATGGTAAGGCCAAGAATGCCAAAACTCCCATTCTAGGAACTTCTTTTTTTTTTTTTTTTTTTTTTTTTTGCGGTACTGGGGATTGAACTCCAGGGGCATTCTACCTCTGAGCTACACCCCCAGCCCTATTTTTTATTCTTTATTTTGAAACCGAGTCTCACAAAGTTGCAGAGTGCCTCACTAGGTAGCTGAGGCTGGCCGTGAACCCGGATCCTCAGGTCTCAGCCTCCCAAATGCTGGGATTACAAGCGTGCGCCACCACGCCCGGCTTCTAGGAACTTCTGAAGACAATGAAAGAGAAAAATAGTAGGAAACCTTCTTTGAACCCAAATAAGTCACAACAGTGTATTCAAACTTTTAAACCATGCATCACAATAGAAACAGGTTTTAGGTATTACCTATTCTATGTTTTTCTTTTCTTTCTTTTTTATTTTTTAGAGTGCTGTTTGCAGTACCAAATTAACAAATCACAACCCACATCTGAAAGCACAAGGCTGATGGGGCAAAGATTGGCGGGGGCAAGAGGAGAAGGGGTTGGCTAACCCTTGGTGCAGCACAAACAGCAGCACCACATAGAAACCAGGCAGACAAATCCAATTGCATGGAGAAAGCTTCAAGTCTGACCTTAGATAGACAGGATACTTGTGGGTGCAATTCTATTCTTTCATAATAAATGTGTAGTAATAGGACATATATTGAGCAATTTCCCAGAAACATGAGACTGAGTTAGAAATAGTAAAAGAGATTAGGCCAGTGACAAAACTAGCCAAGGTGGGAATGTTGAGTTTTATTGTCACATTGCATCCTGGAAGAATGCTGCATTCCCAGAAAAGGTCACTGTAGAAACCTGGAAGAAAGGCAACACGGTAGAGCTCATCCTAAGTCCTAAATAGACATCAGTGAAAGAATGCAAGCAATACTTATTGAGCACCTATTATGTTCCAGGCACAATTTTAGGCACTGGGCTCCATCTGTGAACAAAGTCCCCGCTCTCATGAACTAGCATTCCAGTAGAGAGACAGGCAACAGCCAAACAAGTGCATAATATAATGTCAAGTAGTGATAATGCTAGAAAAGAAGTAGAGCAGGGTCTGGTTATGCTTTCTGCTTTAATTAGGATGAACAGAGATATCTTTTCTGATGAAGAGACCATTAAATAAATACTTGTGAGGAGAGAAAGTGTGAAGACATCTGGGGGAAGATTATTCCAGGTAATGGGAATAGCCAATGCAGGGACTCTGAGGCAAGAGGCTTAGTGTATTCAAGGAACATTAAAAGGCCTGTGCAGCCAGTCATGGTGGTGCACACCTGTAATTCCAGTACTTGGGAGGCTGAGACAGGAGGACTGCAGGACTAAGAGAAGCCTCACCAACATAGCAAGACTCAGCAATCTAGTGAGACTTTGTTTCAAAATAAAAAATGAAAAGGGATGAGGGTATAGCTTCAGAAATTGGATGTCTCTGGGTTCAATACCCAGTAAAACGCACACACACACATACACACACACACACACACACACACACACACACACACACACACACACACACACAGTGTGACTGAAGTGAAATCAAAGTGGTAGTTGGGAGTTTCAAAGGCCACCGTAGGCACTTAGCATATAATTGCAGTAGGATGAGAGTATATGACACAATCTTAGCAATGCCAGAGAGGCTCAAATGTTGAAGCCCAGGCTGTGACTTCCAAATCCAAGGTGGCTACAATCACCGGAGGTGGTTAATTGCAAGGAGCTGATACTCTCAACTCTAAATTTCTGTGAACCCAACAAGTTCTGAGCTCATTCTCCAAATCCTTGGTCTTTCCTATGCTAAACCAGGCTCTCAGGACATGGTGGGCCGGACTGTCTTTCCAAACTGCCTAGTCACACTATCCTCGGAGAAGCTAGGGAAGGCCTCTAGAATAACTAAGGCCTACCGTTCACCCCTGTGTCGACGGGAACAGTGGCAATCTGGCCACAGGGGCCCTCCCATTCATTCTCATTCCCTCTGCATCCTGGTGCTGGTGGGAACATCAGCTGGGGTGACAAAAGGCAATGAAAGCCAATTAAAGTCAGTGAGCTCCAGGAAGCCTAGTTAATATTTTTAAAGTATCTTACTGAAAGCTGAAATAGTATGGACTGAGATTCAGCATCTTAAAAGACAACAGTTCTGTCTTCATATCCTCAATTCACATTCATGGATCCAACCAATCACCCATTGAAAATATTTGAAAAGAACTGTGCTTGAACTGAACATGTCTAGACATTTTTCTTGTCATTATTTCCTAAACAGTACAGCATAATACTATTTACACAGCATTCACATCATGCTAGGTATTATAAGTAATCTAGAGATGATTGTATGAGAAGATGATGCATGTTACATGCAAATATGAGGGACTTGAGAATCCTTGGATTTCGGTGTTCATGGGGAGTCTGATACAGTCCCCACAGAGACTGATAGGCAACTGTAATAAAATCCTCAGTGGTTAAGTGGGGCATTGTGGCGCACATTTGTAATCCCAGTACTTGGGAGGCTGAGACAGGAGGATCTAGGTTCGCAGCCAGCCTCAGCTACTTAATGAGGCTTTCTGCAATGTAGACAAGACCCTGTTTCAAAATAAAGAATAAAAAAATAGGCCTAGGGATGTAGCTTGGAGGTAGAATGCCCCTGGGTTCAACCCCCAGTACTTCAAAAAAAAAAAAAAAAAAAAGTCCTCAGCGGCTAAGTGCATATACAAATAGAAATGTATATAAAACATGTGGCAATTCAGATGCAGAGTAGAAATTAGGTGTTAAAAATACTATTTCCAAGTGATGTTAGAATATGTATCTTCCTGGGGGTACACTGGAATTCTTAGTGGAAACCAAAGCTGGAGATGTGGGAACCAAGACTGGAAAGGGTTTATTACCAAGCCTCCAATTCCAGTTGGCCTTGTCTCGAAAGTAGGGTAATAATAGCCAACACCTCATAGGGTTTGGATGAGGATTAGAGGAAATTACACACATGGAATGGTTAGCTCATTGCCTGACATTGTAAATGCTCCATAACCTTAGCTGCTGTACTTGTTCCTACTTTACTGAAAGCCCACAAGGCTGGGGATCGTGTTCACAGCTCTTCGTGCCTGCAGCACCCAGCACGGAGCCAGGTGCACAGAGAACATTGCTGAGTCAATGCCTGTCAGGAATAGTGTATGGGGGGCAGGTCTAAAGGAGCTGCTACTCCAAGTAATTACCCCAGGGATATTGATCACCATCCAGACACTTTCCACACGGAGATTGAACAATGACAACCAAAGATATCATTTCTGACCCATGCAATATTTTTTAAAATTGACAACACAGGGGCCTGATTCCTACTGATCAGGCCAGAAAGAGTGGGAATGTTCTCTTTAGAAAAGAGCTTATGTTGTCCACCGTGTGGTCCCACTGACCTGCTTAGCTCTGAAAGCATGTGAGCCTCTGATGTACAGTATCATGTTTAATCCTTGCACTAACTCTGCAAAGTGAACTGATGCTTCCTGGATGAGAAAACTGAGGCTCAGAGAGGTTGAATAGCTTCCTGGAGTCAAGTGTGTGGTTCTCCAGAGCCAGGGATCCTCCTCTGTGCCATTGCTGCTTGCAGGGAGAGGGACATGCTGAATACAGTCATGTTGTGGGTCTCATTTAACTCTGTTTATATGACTTCAGGATTTTAGGTCATGCATGTCACAATTTTAAGGTAACCCTGAAAAAAAATCTAGGGATGCCTATTGCTATTTGCTGTGTGATCTGTGCAAAGCCAGGAACCCACACCAAGCAAGAAAGCAAGCAAGCAAGCAAACAAACGAGGGACTAGAGATGACTTCTGTTTATTTCGAGCCCTAACAGATTTGCACTTTTAAAAGTGTCTACCAGAGGGCAAAATATGTCCACAAGTGCCTCGGCTGTTCTCCTAGTGATGGGCAGAGCCAAGGACCTCTGACGGTTGACATATTTTTTCCAAAATGATCCTGCCTGCATGGCCAGTCCTAGAACTCTGTACTGCTCTTATGGTTCCCTGCCAGACCTCCTCTCCCAGGGAGCTCTTTGAGTGACTGTGACCTACTCTGTCCTGGACCACTACATTGAAGATACCATCTATTGTAAGGTGCATCTTTATTTTAGGTGACTCTGAGAAAGGGAAATGGTACAATGCTGTAATGATAGAATTACACAGCCCATGCACCAGTCACATCAGCTTTACTTTGCTTTAAAATTTCTTATTCTCAGCCGGGCGTGGTGGCTCACGCTTGTAATCCCAGCATTCGGGAGGCTGAAACCGGAGGATCCGGGTTCGCGGCCAGCCTCAGCTACCTAGTGAAGCATTCCGCAACTTAGTGAGACTCGGTTTCAAAATAAAGAATAAAAAATAGGGCTGGGGGTATAGCTCGGAGGTAGAATGCCCCTGAGTTCAATCCCCAGTACCGCCAAAAAAAAAAAAAAAAAAAAAAAAATTTCTTATTCTCGGTCTTCTGGGATCTGGCCATTGGCCCTGCCCTTAACTCACACTGCTTAGCATGCCACAGACTATCCTTTGCACCCTTTCTCAGTAACAAAGTGTAATATAACAACATAGCATCATTTACTTAGGTACCACAAAGAACTTGCTTGTTGCTTTGCAACAAGCTGGGGTCATTCCCCAACAAGCTGAGATCATTCATTCTCCAATGGATATTTGTTTCACTAACATGAAATCTATGTCCAGTGCTCTATTTCCATGTTTTTCTGTACATAAATTTGTTTTAATGCCAATCATAGCATTATTACCATGAAATAATCTTTTTTCTTCCTTTCTTTTTTGTGGATTGAACCCAAGGGTACTCTACCACTGAGCTACATCTCCAGCCCTTTTTAAAAATTATTTTTTTAAATTTTGAGACAGGGTCTTGCTAAGTTGCCTAGACTGGCAGTACCATTTTATATTTTCTCCAGCAAAGTAGAGTGTTTCAATTTCTCTACATCTTCATTAACACTTGCTATTGGTTGTTTATTATTATTATTATTAGAGCCATTCTGGTGAGTGTAAAGTAGTATCTCCTTATACAATTTTAAAAATTTGCATTTCCTGCTGAGTATAGTGGCACACACTTGTAATCCTAGTACTTGGGAGGCTGAAACAGGAAGATCGCAATTTTGAAGTCAGCCTCAGCAACTTAGTGAGACCCTTTTTCCAAATAAAAAATAAAATATGGCTGGGGGTATAACTTTGAAGTATAATGTCCCTGGGTTCAATCCCCAGTACTTCCCCAAAATGCATCTCCTAATGATTAATGATAAGTATCTTTTTGCTTATTGGTCATGCAAATATCTTCTTTGGAGAAATGTCTATTCAAATCCTTAGTCTTTTTATTTTTTATTTATTTACTTTTTTTGTGGTGCTGGGAGTTAAACGTAAGGGTGTTCTACTTCCAAGCTACATACCCAGCTCTGTTTTATTTTTTATTTGGAAACTGGGTCTCACTAAGTTTCTGAGGTTGGCTTTAAAACTGCAATCCTCCTATCTTAGCTTTCCAAGTCCTGGGATTACAGGTGTGCATCATGCCTGGCTCTTTGTCTCTTTTTAAATTGAGTTATTTGTCTTTCCCTTACTGAGTTCTAAGAGTTTTCTATATATGTTGGATATGAGTCTTCCTCCCCACTTTTTTTTGTGGGGGTGTGGTACTGGATACTGAACCCAGTGGCATTCTACCTCTGAGCTATATCCCCCAGTTCAAAACAGGGCCTCACTAAGTTGCTAAGACTGACCTTGAACCTGTGATCTTCCTGTCTCCACCTCCCAAATACTGGGATTACAAGTGTGTAACCAACCATGCACAGCTGGACATTATTCCTGTCTTTTTATTTTTTTGCAGTACTGGGGATCGAACTCAGGGACATTCTACCTTTGAGCTATACCCCCAGCCCTATTTTTTATTCTTTATTTTGAAACAGGGTCTCACTAAATTGTGGAGTGCCTCACTAGGTAGCTGAGGCTGGCCAAAAACCCGGATCCTCCTGTCTCAGCCTCCTAAATGCTGGGATTACAAGCATGCGCCACCACACCCGGCTCTATTCCTGTCTTTTGAAGCACAGACATTTTAAATTTTGATAAAGGACAGTTTTTAAAGTTTGCTTGTATTTTTGGTGTTTTACCTAAGAATTCCTTGACATACTGCAAGTTATGAAGACATACTACTGTTTTCCAAGAGTTCTATAGTCTTTGCTCCCATGTTTAGTCTATAATGCACTTAGAGTTCATTTTTTGTGAACATTTTGAGGTTGCAAATTCATCCTTTTGCATGTGAATATCCAGTCACTCCAGCAGCATCTGTTGAATTGACTATCCTTTCTCCTACTGAATTGTCTTGGCAAAGAAAGAAGAAAGAACGGCACTTACATTGCAAAGAAACAATTAAAACCATTTTCACTGATAGATAGCATCATCTATCATCTATATAGACAATATTATGGATTCTATTAAAACTATTAAACAATAACACTTCTAGAACTAACAAGAGAACTTGGTAAGTTTGCAGGAAACATCAATATAAAAATTGCACTGCTGTGCACTAGCGCTGGATGAGCAGAAGGTGATTTAAGAAAGCAGAGCCGGGTGTGGTGGCTCATGCTTGTAATCCCAGCATTTGGGAGGCTGAGACTGAAGGATCTGGGTTTGCGGCCAACCTCAGCTACCTAGTGAGGCCATCCACAACTTAGTGAGACCCTGTTTCAAAATAAAGAATAAAAAATAGGGCTGGGGGTATAGCTCGGAGGTAGAATACCCTTGAGTTCAATTCCCAGTACCACAAAAAAAAAAAAAAAAAAAAAAAAGAAAGCAGGTTACTTGCTTCATCCCTCTGGAAACCTGGAAAGGTAAAATGCCGAGTATATTCTGACTCTTTTGCATGACCCTGACAATGAGCACCTCCTCAAGTTTACTGTCCTGGACACCTTGCTGGCCTCCCCCTAGTCCTTGTTCTGAGTGCAAGTCTCAGGATATGAGTGAGGTATGGTGGTTTTAAAACATGCCCCAAATTCTTTGATGATTTTCCCTTTGCAAACCCACTGCCATGTTGCAAGTCCCTGCAGAGAAGAACTGAGGCCTTCTGCCAACAGCCATGTGGACAGGCTGACTTGGAGGTGGATGCTCTAGCCCTGAAGCCTTCAGAGAATTGTCGCACTGGCCCACAGCTCTCCTGGACTCTTGTGAGAGATCTGGAGCTAGAACCACCAGCCAAGCTGCAGCTCAGAAACTATGAGCTAAGCCAGGCATGGTGGCACACACCTGTAATCCCAGTATTTGGGAGACTAAGACAGGAGGATCACAGTTTGGAGGCTAGCCTCAGCAACTTAGCAAGATCCTCAGTAACTTAGCAAGACCCTATTTCAAAATAAAATAAAAATAAAAACAGGGCTGGGAGTATAGCTCAGAAATAGAAGGCTCCTGGGTTCAATCCCTAGTACTGAAAGAAAAAGAAAAGGAAAAAAGAAAAAGAGAGGGGATGGGGAGAAATTGTGAGATAGTGTTTATTGTTTGAAGCCACTAAAGCTTTGGGATTCTATTCCACAGTTGTAGATGCTAACACATACTTGGAGACTGGGATAGACGGACAGATGGCAGAGGGAGGCACTGGTTCAGGATGTACCACCTTCATCCTTCAGATGTAGCTCTGCAGGAAACCCTTCAAAGGCTCCTCCTTAGGACGACTGTCCAGCCCTGGGTCCCCTTATGCCAGGACAAACAGTGAGGGTAGGGAAGTGACAGTGTGCCATTTTTGGGAAATTGCTCCAGTATTGGCTTCCAATAAAAGTATAAAAGGTGATCAAAGCCTGGTGCTGTAAAAGCACTTAGGCAGGTAGGCAAGAAAGAGGGTGGTGGGGGGAGAAAAAACAACAGCTTTTCCTGCTACACTTCACAACCCCCCGCCCCTCCTTTATCCTTGCCCTGATTTTAACCCACAGTAAGAATGTAGAGGCAATTAGAACTTTTAGCCTTCAAGATCTCTATATGCAATTAAAAGCTCTAAGATCACAAGAAGTTTTGCCTGGCACATTTTAAAAGCTGTGGATAGTAAAAGCCTTGTGCTCTGCTCTGAGAGATTACACGGCTGCTGCATTGGCTGTGATTAGGGTCTCTGTTTCCCTATTTTCCTCCATGGCCCAGCCTTGATATGCAAGATGTAAGCCCAATATGCTACTTCAAAGCATCACCAATTAATGGGTAGTTGATACTGCAGAGGTAAAAAAAAAAAAAAAAAAGAAAAAAAAAAAAGGACAAGATAATGCCACCTGCCTAAAATGAGTTGCTAACTCTTTTGTCTTGGGACTGCTGATAAGAACATAAGAACACACCAATGGGATTTACATAAAGGTCTGGGTCTGAGGGGAGGGCAGAGTTCCACTTTCTGGCCCTCCAGCGTGCCTATCAGACATGCTGCTTTTCTTCTCTTCTATTTTCTACTGCTACTGCCTTTGTAATAAAGTTTTTGTTAAAGTTACAGCTGAGCTGTTTATCAGTTTCCCTATTCAACAAATTTTACTTGAATTGAGGAAAAGAGCCCTGAACACTGTTACAACCGTAACAACAATATTGCTGAAATGTCTGTAAGGAACACATGGAGGGACAGAGAGAGCCCAGTCCTCATCACCCGCGGTGTGAACTGGAGGATCCAAGGCCCCATTGCCCCAGACACTGTCAGTCTACAGGAACCACAGAGCCCCCTGCTGTGAGGCTGAGGGTGCCCCCCCCCCCAGCTCTGGGTCTTCCTCCTCCTTGGGACCCCACAGCCCTAGGCTGGGAGGCCGCACAAGGTCTGAAAGTCCTAACACCTTCCAGCCACTCTGCAGGGAGCTGGCGCTGGCCTGGAGCTGGGGTGCTGTCCCGCTCTCCTGCTGGGCCCTGCAGGGAGGGGGAGGGCAGAGGGCAGGGTACAAAGGGGCTCTTGGCTCCTTGACTCAACTATTCTGGGGGGTCATCTAGGCCATTCCTGGCCCCAGGCAAGGATCTGCCTGAGCCTGGAGAGAGGAAGGCTCCTCCAAGCCACAGCAGGATGCAGGTTTGGGTGAGGGTGGGGGCGACTGGAGCCCCACAAGGACCCTAGTTTTTCTAGAATTGTGTTTTCTATACTCCTTAGAGGGAGATGCAACTTTTACACTCCACCACGCACACTTATCAATACATTTATGAAATTAAAACAAAAGCTTACGGTACAGTATTTACTCATATGTGCGTGAGTCCCTGTCTACCCTGACCCACCTCATCCTGGTGTGTTCTGTTCTACTCCAGGAGGGAAGCAGGGGGTGCCGTGGGAGGGGTGTGGGGGTCACAGCAAGCCCTTCCAGGGTCTCAAGCTGTAGCAGCTCCAGTGCTCTCTCCTGTGGGCCTGGGCTCTGCACAACAGTGACAGCACCCTATTTCCCCTGTCCCCTCAGGGCTCCTGGAAGACACACAGAATTCTGAGAACTCATAAAAGGTCCTGCTGCATGCTTGTAATCCCAGTACTTGGGAGGCTGAGACAGGAGAAGCGCAGGTTCACAGCCAGCCTCAGCAAATTGTGAGGCCCTCCACAATTTAGTGAGACCCTGTTTCAAAATAAAGAATAAGATAGGGCTGAGGGTATAGCTCAGAGATAGAATGCCCCTGGGCTCAATACCCAGTACCACAATAAATAAATAATAAAAAGAAAGAAAGAGAGGGAGAGAGAGAGAAGAAAAAAAAAAGAAAAAGAAAAAGAAAAGGTCCTGCAGGCAAAGCCCTAGTCTACAGGGAGGACAGGGCGGTCACTGACTACCAGGCTGTGGGCACCTGGAGACTTGCTCAAGACCCAAAGTGGGGTCAGGAGCCCAGTCAGGCCGGGTCCTGCCCCTAGATGATGTGCCCAGCCCCACCCAGGTCCTTCCAGCCCCAGCTCCCTGGGCTGCCTTCTCTCTAGCTTAAATCATCTGCACACTCAATCCCCTCCTGGGTCCAGGCCCTGGGCTCTGGGGTCCTGGTACCAAGTCTTAGGTACTAAGAAGCTGATAGCACTGAGGGGTCCAGAACCTCAGACACAGGGTCTGGCCAGTCCCAGGCACCTGTGTGGGTGCACAGGTGAGAGGCCCACCACCCAGTGTGGGGAGAAGGGGCTTTAGAGTCGGCCAGACCCGAGTGAGAGTCTGACTCTGCCACTCACAAGTGGTGTGACCTTGGGGAAGTGGGTGAGCTTCTCTGAGCATCTGTTTCCTTATCTTTAAAATGAGAACAATACTACCTATTTTGTAGGCATGGTGTGAAGATTAGCAAAAATGTATACAATGTACAGTTCATTTGAGTTCCTGGAAGCTCATGCATAGCACAGGCTATGATTCTTATAATAGTAATTACAATGATACTAAATAACTCTGGGTACTTCATGTGTATCCAGCTTTGGAGGGACTTAGCTGCTATTGTTTTCATCATCCTAAAAAAAAAGGAAATTTTCATGAAAACTTAGGAGAGGAAGACAAAGAGCCCAAATAATAAAAGGAGAAGAAACACATACACACAAGACCAAAGAGAGAACACAAGTGTGTACCAAGCTTTCCCGTTGGTTACAAGCGATAGCTGCATCCTTGGAAATGAGCAGAATGACTCCGGTTCCAGCCAAGGTCCCATGATGTGCTGGGAGGTCACGACCCTGGCCCCTGGGCCACCCCCAACCCATGGACCAGAATAAACACGGAATGCACTGGGGCACAAGGAGGAGATAAATGGAAAGGGTGGGGGAAATCTGCTCTAGGGACTGGAAAGTGCTTTCTCCCCTCAAAGGACATTTTCATAGTTCGTACCGTGTAGACACTAAATGATTTAGGAAATTTAGTTTGGGGCTTAGTGTTTGAAATCTATCATTGTTGTTTTGCTTCAAATAATTGAATATGTGAAAGTTTTCAGAATCACAATGGAGTCACTTCTACCAAGCCCTAATAAAAATAAGAAGAATAAAAAGCCAGGAGGTTATGAAGGAGGGGATGTCACATGTGTGTGCTTTGTAACAAGAACTATTCCAAAAAGACTGTGCCAGAACCAAACCATCACACAGAAGCCACCACAACCCTACACAGAAAGTGCTTCTGCAAGTGTGTCTGCCCAGCAACTGTCTAATGTTGGGCTGGCAACACCCTTGTTATTGATTTTTGTAGCCAAGGATTATTATTTCCAAATATCTTATGCAATCCTCCTTATTTCACCTTAAAAGAACTTCCTCTTGCCTCAACCTTTATTTATTTACTTATTTACTTACTTACTTACTTACTTACTTATACTGGAGATTGAAACAAGGGGCATTCTATCTCCAAGCTACACCCCTAATCTTTTTTATTTTTGGTTTTGAAACAGGATCTCACTAAGTTGACGAGGCCGGCTTTGAACCTGCGATCCTCCGGTCTCAGCCTCCCAAGTACTGGGATTACATGTGTGAGCCACCATGCCCGGTATCAGCCTTCTTCAATATGCCCATAGTTTGCCATTCCCATTGCAATGCTCTGCTTTCTCAGATAAACTTTATTAATCTTTACAGAATCTCTGAGTGTTATTTAGCATGACAAGTGAAATCTCTTAACAAGTGAATCTAACAGAGATTTAAACTTACTGAAAACACATTTTCAGTAAATTACAGATTTTGAAAACACAATCCTCACAAGCTCTCTGATTCTGCTCCAAACACAGCACTTTCATTCCTGTTCCTGAGATGGCGGGGTGGGGCCACTGTAGAGCTCACTAGGCAGCTCTTTCACACGCTTTCAAATGAGGAACTTTGCTTTGGTTTTGGTTCCATTCAATTTTTCTTTTCCTTTCAGAAAAGAAAGGTAAAGAATTCATGCACAGCATTTGAAGGACCCTCTCTAGCATGTAAACAGTGGCTTTCAATTTCCCTGTCTGAAGAATGAGCTAGCACTGACTGGAAGACTTTGGTGAGCCTCACCTCATTTACTTTGCACAGGGAGATTGCAAAGTATCACTTCCATTTTGATCAAGATTTTTGTTAATCATTTTGTTGTGTGGACATTTTATAGGTAGGGCTCTGGTATAAGAATTTCACATGTGACTACGTGGGTGAATCAGGTGGAGAATCAAGTTGGGGGATAACTTAGTGACACTAACCTCAGAGACATTAACCTCTTCTGGGTGCCCAAGTTTTCATTCCTGGAAGAGAGGGCTAATGTGACTGAGTTCTACACTTCTTGCACAGAGGCAGGAATCATCTGGATCAATCAATCAGCACACACCCTGGTTCAGAATGAAAGACCAGAGGCACAAAGACCACAAAGACCAGAGGCAAAGGGTTCCTTCCCGTGCAGCACGAGGGATGTTTAATCAGCCTCTCCTGGTGCGGGGTGGGTGCTTGAGTGCCTTAGCTGTCATGTGGTCCTGTTCACTTCACTCCTGACCGTGAAGGCGGGAAGAAACACGAAGCAATTCTGCTGGGTTGCTAAGTCATTTACGTGGACTTATCTCTGTAGCTGACATTCTGTTGAAGGAATTGGAGACTTAACCAGAAAGATGAGCCATAGTGCTAGCCTCTATAGGGTTTACGATAAAAAAAGAACTTCCATTGCTGATTCTCCACAAACTGTTTCTAGAAAACTAGTTTGCTCAGCATGGGTGTTCAGACTTTGGAGCTGGTTCCTGAATAATCAGGATTAAATGAAATCCAAATGTGTCAGCTTCAATAGAGAATCGACTTCATTCTGGAGGCAGTCTCTAGAATATCTCCACTCTGTGATTTAGCCAAGCCATGAATTAACTGAGCGTACGCAACTGGGAGAAAAATTATTTTAATACAGAGTGACAAGGAAATAGCAGGACGTACACAGAATATACATAAACTGGGGGGATACCTAATTTGGGTAGGGGTGGGGAAAGACCCTGGCAATATTTAGTGAGTGAAGTATAAACAGTTTGGAAAAAAGTAAGTGGAGGGAAGGGCAGGGGAAGTGTGTCCCAGGCCAAGGGGAAGAGCGTGGTGGAGCGGAGGCGAGAGATGTACTATACCAGGGCTTTCTGGATTCTTCAGTGGGGCTAGCAACATAAAATGCTCTATACCCTTACAGGCCAATTGGTTCATCTCCTCCTTTCTTCTCTTTCTTTCTTTCTTTCTTTCTTTCTTTCTTTCTTTCTTTCTTTCTTTCTTTCTTTCTTTCTCTGTCTCTCTCTTTCTCTCTCTCTCTCTCTCTCTCTCTCTCTCTCTCACACACACACACACACACACACACACACACACACACACACACACACAGAGTTCAAGAGCCATGAAAATTATTTGCTAAGGGTCTTGGCTTTGGAAAGTTAGAACAGTGTTGAAATGTTTTGACTTTCATGAACTTTGGTGTTCTTTCTGCTATGCTAGGATGTTTTGGGCCTATATTTTGGTGAATATCTAAAATTCTATTTGCTGGCTACTAAATAAGACATGAAGTGAAACTCAAATAAAAATTACAAAAAAATACTGGGCTTATCAGGTGTGGTGGCACATGCTTGTAACCCCAGTACTTGGGAGGCTGAGACAGGAGGATCACAGGTCTGCAGCCAGCCTCAGCAATTTAATGAGGCCATCTGCAACTTAGTGAGACCCTGTTTCAAAATAAAGGAATAAAATAGGACTGGATAAAATAGGACTGGGGTGTAGCTCAGAGGTGAATGCCCCTGGGCTCCATCCCCAGTACCAAAAAAATAAAAAATTAAAGAAATACTGGGCTTCAGCCGGAGAAAATGAGGCATGCTTGTAATCCCAATCACTTGGGAGGCTGAGGCAGGAGAATCACAAGTTTAAAGCCAGCCTCATATGTTTGTGTCTAGGATTTAAGAGACTTGGCCTGAGTCTCAGAACCACAGTGGAAAGCACACCCATAATCCTTATATGTGGGACACTGCGAAAGAGGTTTCTGGTACACCACGGAGATTCCTGGAATACTGTGATAGGAACTGTTAGGGGGAAAAAATAATTACTGCTTCAACACAGGGGAAGCGAAACATTCTGAATCATTACTACGCTTTCATCTGGATTACATAGAAGCAAAAACAGATCTAGTGCAAAAATTCCTGAGTGAAAAACATAACTATTTATTATCCTAAAAGTAAAAAATGTTTAGAAGAGCCTGCTACCTTCTATTTTCATTTTTAAATAATACATGCTTCATAAGTAGTCATTATTGACTTCAGTTTTTTAAAATATCACTAAGACAGAAGGATCACAAGTTCAAGGTCAACCTCAGCAACTTAGCAAGGTCCTGTTTCAAAGAAAAAGAAAGAAAGGAAGGGAAGAAAGAAGGAAGGAAGGAATAAAGAAAGGGAGGGAGGGAGGGCAGAAGGGCTAGGGGTGTAACTCAGAGGTAGAATGTCCCTGAGTTCAATCTCCAGTACCAAAAACAAAACAAAACAAACACACTATGTTGTTAGAATGTGACCATCACATAGTTTGTTGTTTTTTTTTAGGATAGCCCCAGTCACTGTGCGCAGCACTCCACACATCCTTCTGGTTGTGCTCAGTCCTCCTCACCTTGCAGGCAGTGATTACTGTGGGCACAGAGAAGTTAGGTAACTTGTCTGAGATCCTGTGTAGGAAGCTGAGTCAGGATCCCACCACTTGTCTCTAACAGGTCTGTCCTCACATGAACACCGGCCGGCCTCAGAACACATGGCCTGCGGTGTTTGAATTCATAGGACAAGGTCTGTCCAGGGCCTGATCTGCTGAATCCAGAAAGACTGAATGAAGCTGAGCAAGTCAAGCCTCACACCACGGGGGTTTGTTTCAGCGATGTTGGGCATTAAGCCAGTGAGTTACCAAGCTTGCTCCATGAAGGCTCCTGTGTTCTCCTGTTCTCGGGGTCAGGCCATCTCTTTCAGGGTTAATAACACTTACTCTCCTCACTGAATTTTTTCCCAAAGTCTGCTTCTCCCCTGCTCTTCCCATGCTGCCTATCCCTTCTTACACGAACATGTGAATTGCAGCTACTTTCATTTTTCTAGCCCACCTTGATATTACAATTTTCTTGTGCTACCCTGTGCTGTTTTGTTTTTTGTTTTTGTTTAGCTCTCCTTTGCTCTGCAAATCCAATTCCTCCTTTCCTTCTCTTTGAGAAGTTACCATCTGCTTCACTATCTGTCCTTCAGTCAAGTTGCATCATCTCTGATCGCTGATCTGTGTTTATTTCCAACCTATTTCAAAATCATCGTGCACTTTTCTCCTGATACTTCCTTCTCAATCACAAAAGCTCTCTGTGTTATCCTTTGAGGGTTTCCTGGGACCCAGCCTCCTTAGAAAATCTTCCCAGGTGGGCAAAGGAGCCTCTTCCCTGTGTGGTGTGTGCACGTGTAGGCCCCAGGGCAAACATTCTGCATCCCCCCACCTGTCCTCACCTCTCATCTACACCTTGCTTTTCTCCTCTTCCACCTAAAGCCCAGCATCCCCTCAACAATCTCCTGACTTACTTTACAAATGTTTATTTGCCAGGCGCGGTGGTGCATGCCTGTAATCTTAGTCCTTGGGAGGCTAAGACAAGAGGATCACAGGTTCAAGGCCAGCTGCAGCAACTTAGGAAGACCCTGTTTAAAAATAAAAACAGGGGAGCCAGGTGTGGTGGCTCACGCTTGTAATCCCAGTACTTGGGAGGCTGAGACTGGAGGATCCAGGTTTGCGGCCAGCCTCAGCTACTTAGTGAGGCCCTCTGCCACTTAGTGAGTCCCTGTTTCAAAATAAAGAGAAAAAAATAGAACTGGGATGGGATGTAGCTCGGAGGTAGAATGCCCCTGGGTTCCATCCCCAGTATCACAAAAAATAAAAATAAATAAATAAATAATAGGGCTAGGAGTATGGCTTGGAGGTAGAATGTCCTTGGGTTCAATCCCCAGACAGATAGGTCTGGTCCTATGTGTTTTTGCAAGTGCAACTCTGACATGAGAATGCAAATGAAAGGAAGATACTCGTGTGGACATCTGCACATGCATGCAGTATCCAATATGTATTGCCAGTTTCTGCTCAGTATTTATAATTGGAATAGGTAGAGCAAAGGAGTAAGTGTGATTTGTTCTCTCCTAACACTGAATTAGCTGATTCATGGATGAATGCTAATGGTTTTATAACAAAGTACAGATATAGCACTTTCTGGTTTGATGGGCAAATAATGCCTTACACTTTGAGGCAATAAATGTTATATTTGGTGCTGGAACTAAGTAACATCGAGTGCTGAGCCATGCTCCCATGTGGGATCTGTAGTAGGGATAGCAGGATCAGAAAAACATGATGCAGTGTTCAAAGAAAGCAACCACAGATTTAAAACAGGTTTTACTTTACTTTCTCATAACTGATGGACAGCTTTTTCTGAGGTAGGGAGAGTGCCATGCACAAGTCTTTCCTTATATGTCAGAAAATAAGCTTATTTGAGTAAATTTCCCTTAAGATAAGGACGTACTCTGGCTGGGCGTGGTGGCGCACGCTTGTAATCCCAGCATTCAGGAGGCTGAGACCAGAGGATCCAGGTTCGCAGCCAGCCTCAGCTACCTAGTGAGGCCCTCCGCAACTTAGTGAGACCCTGTTTCAAAATAAAGAATAAAAAATAGGGCTGGGGGTATAGCTCGAAGGTAGAACACCCCTGAGTTCAATCCCAAGTACTGAAAAAAAAAAAAAAAGGGAAAAGAAAAGGATGTGCTCTGTTTTAGTCTCTGAAGGCATGCTCTGTTTTATCTTAGTCGCTCCCTCTCTTAACTCCCATCATGCCTGATAGCAGCAGGTGCCACTTCAGGTCCCTTTCCCCACCCTGCAGTTTTTTCTCTGGGGACAATTTCATGGGTACATAAAGGAGGACAGTGCAGCCCTTATCTAGTGGAGCTATCTAGAAATGTTGAGGTGGAGGGTAAGAAAATGGGACATTACACAGAAATCGAGGACGAGAACTAACAAAGGGCAGGTGGTAGCAAAACATCAATGGCTGCAAACTTCAGACAGTGAAGGAAACCCTCCCACGCTAATGGGAACTTGGAGAAGAGCTGTTCTGGGAAGAGCAATGGGTGGTCCTGGGACTGAACCAATCAGCCCCCCTGAGCTGCCACGGAGTCTGGAATTGGTGGAGGTGACATTGTTAACCCAGTATCGCTGTGTCTCAGTTTCTTTTTCTGCAAAATGGGGAGATCATTTCTCCCTCATAAGTTCTTGTAAGACTTACAGAGTTACCACAGATGTAAAGTGCTCAGAACATTGTCTGGTGCACAGTAAACACAGGGAAGTAAACTGCAGGAGATCTTTGTTTCCTAAGTGGGTTAGAAAAGCATTGACAAGAATGGTACTCTGAAAAATAAGCAGCCCTGTCAGAAAACAACTATCTCAAGAATGCACCCTAGGGCTAGCACAGTGGTACTCACCTGTAATCCCAGTACTTGGGAGGCTGAGACAAGGAGGATTGCAGGCAGGTTTGAGGCCAACCTCTGCTACTTAGTGAGACCCTCCACAACTTAGTGAGACCTTGTTTCAAAAATAAAAAATAAAAAGGACTAGGGGTATAGCTCGGAGGTAGAATACTCCTAGGTTCAATTCCTAGTATTGTGGGGGTGGGGGGGTACATACTCAGGACCCGTTGAGAAAAGCATACCTTTTCTGATACCTGCCTTATATTTCAACCTTTTTATTTATTTCAAGTTTTGCATAATCAAGGTAGTTGCTGGGAATTTTAATGTCTTTTAACACAACTCTTTTAAAACACACATTCTATGATCCTTGTGCAACCAACCTCCTTACTAAAGATTCAGAGCCTTGCCTTTGTGTGTTTATTTGGCAAACATATTCCTGCCTTCGTTTCTTCATACCAGTGAACAGAAAACTTCACGCCTGTCTAACTTGTCAGCAAAGATGTAACCTAGTCTATGTATGTAGGGATCTTGTCGCTGAATTGACACAGTGGGTCTTGCCAACTCTGAGAGATGGTAACATAACTAGAAATTTCCCTTTGTCCCACACCCATGCAAAGCTGGAACTTAATGTCTTTGGATTAACATTGAATCAAGATTTGTTTCTCTGTAGCTGTTTTTTGTTTGTTTGTTTGTTTTTTTGTGGAGGGATAACAACTCCTAACTCTCTAATCTTTGCCCATGGCTTGAGCAAAGCATAGCTAGTCACAGTTACCAAACACCCAAAGAGAGCTAGCGAGTAGAATCTTATCTTTTCTAGAGGAGTCAAACAAATTGGAAGCCTTCAAAATTGAATAAATAAATAATATAGGTTGGGCATGGTGGTGCACACCTGTAATCCCAGTACTTTAGAGGCTGAGACAGGAGAATCATAGGTTCATAGCCAACCTCAGCAATTTAGTGAGGCCCTCTAAAACTCAGTGAATCCCTGTTTCAAAATAAATAAATAAATAGATTGATTTAAAAATAGGACTAGGGTATAGTGCAGAGGTAGAATGCCCCTGGATTCAATCCCCATTACCTAAAGAAATAATATAATATAATATAATATCTGAGAGAATATAGAATTTTTCCACATGTAAAATGTGGGTTATAAATTCAATCTTCAGGTTGTTCCCTTGCTTCTTAAGTAGATAGGATAAAGAGTTACTTTTAAACAGTAGCCATTTATACTTCCCAGTATCAATGAATTTACTGAGAAATATCTATAAAGTTGAAATTACAAGTGTTCCGGTAAATTCTGGGTGATTTCTTTAATTTTTGTGATTTCTTTAATTCTGGGTTATTCATGATGCCAATTTTGCTCCTGGACTGGTTTTGACAGGGGCAAGTTTGTCTAATGGGGAATAGATCACCACAGTTAGGTAGGAAAAATATACTTAGAATGCAGAAATTGTTGTAATAAAAACTTAAAGATAATTTAGTTTTTCTTTGTCATCCTTGGACAAAAGTCAAGAATTGTCCGACTGTCATAGGCACCCCCATGAAAAACAAGACCCCTTAGGGATGAGGGATAAACACTTCCCAAGGGAAATAAGACAGCCAAGTTAGCTCTTGAGGCTAACAGCCGTATCAGAACACTAGAGTGATAAAGTGAAGTAGTCCTCAAGGCTAGGGGAGCGGATGACACTCCCGGAGATGAGAGGCTGGAACCATCAGCACAGCCTTCTGAGATTATCTGGTAGCAGAAATGCCAGCTAAAACCGGACAAAACGAGGTCTTCTCTATTCTTTTTTTTTTTTTTTTTTGTACTGGGGATTGAACTTAGGGGCATTCTACCTCCGAGCTACACCCCCAGCCCTATTTTTTATTCTTTATTTTGAAACTGAGTCTCACTAAGTTGCGGAGTGCCTCACTAGGTAGCTGAGGCTGGCCTCGAGCCCGGATCCTCCAGTCTCAGCCTCCCAAATGCTGGGATTACAAGTGTGGGCCACCACGCCTGGCTAGATCTTCTCTATTCTGAAAATCATATGTGAGACTTCCCCAGATGATAAGAACAACTCCAGGTGGTGAGGGCAAATGCATGCATGCATTGAATAACCACTGAAGTACCCACAGATACTGTTACCTCACTGTAGTAAAATGCACACCTGTGGGTGGGGGCTTGGGTGATGAGGAGCGTGATTAAAAAGGAGCAGGGGCATGACTGAAGTATGCCTCTGCATGTGACAACATCAAGAGGCAGAGCTCCCACCTGCCCCGTAGAGACCATGACAGCTATTCGCTATTCCCAACTGTTCTTCGTTTTAGCCAGCTTATGCTTAAACTCTTTCATTTCTACAACTCTGGATTCCAGAACCCAAGGTCAGTAACACTACTACAGGATTTGAAAGAGCAAAACTAAAAGGCACAAAGAGTGGCTGATTTCTTCCTAAAGGATCCTCATCAGTTTATGGTCATAACTTTTTTTCCTTTTTTTTTTTTTTTTTTTTTTTTGGTACTGGGGATTGAGCACAAGAACATTCTATCTCCAAGATACACCTCCAGCCTTTTTTTATTTTGAAACATGCCTTACTAAGTTGCTGAGGTTGGCCTGAAACCTTCGATTCTCTTGTCTCAGCTTCCCAAGTACTGGGATTACAGGTCAGCACTACCAAGCTGGCTTGCTCGTACCTTTTAAACCTATCAATTTCATTTTTTTCTTCAGTACTAGGGACTGAATCCAGGGCTTCATGCTTGCTAGGCTAGTGTTCTACCTTTGAGCTACATCCTCAACCCTTTAAAAAAATTTCATCTTGAAGCCAGGCATGGTGGTGCATGTTTGTAATCTCAGTACTTGGGAGGCTGAGACAGGAGGATCGCAAGTTGGCAGACAGCCTTAGTGAGGCCCTCCGCACCTTAGTGAGACCCTGTTTCAAACTAAAAAATAAAATAGGGCTGGGGGTATAGCTTAGAGGCAGAAATCCCTTGGGTTCAATCTCAAAAAGAAAAAAAAAATTTTTTGAGACAGATCTCACTAAATAGCCAAGGCTGGCCTCAAACTTGCACTCCTCCTGCCCCAGCCTCCTGAGTCACCGGGATTACTGACATGTGAGCAGTTTTATCTCTAATACTGACATAAGTCATGAGGTGTTTTGAATATCAGATTGATTCTTCTTAGTTAGAACACTATTATTATTTCATAATATATATTCAGACTAGCGAAGAGACTAAAATTTGAATTTCCATAGAGAAGATAGAGAAGCAGGTTCTGTTGCAGGCCACTTCCCCCAACAAAAGGAAATTGAGTCACAATGAAATGGTTAAATGATTTAGCTTTTTCTGGTAGTCATATAAGATCTCCCAATTCCAGTCTACTAGTCTCACTTTGGGATTATATCACCTATTTATGCAGAACTTCAGGGTTTATTTTCGTTTTGGCAAGTATCAAGAGTTATGGTCACTTTACTGTAGGATAGAACTTTGGATCCCTCTACTGGTGTTTTCTTCAAACTGCAGGTCTCCTCCAATTAGAGGATCCCAGAATTCATTTAGTGAGTTGTCTCCAGAATTGGAGAGAAGTAGAGAGAGCAGATAGCAGGGTAAATACTGTTTGGTAGAGCGATGTCAGTTATGTGCCAATGAGGACACAATCAAGAGCATCTTACAGTTAGAAACACTCAGTACCCAGGGAACTACAGTCAGCAGGGTGGGGAATAGCGTGGGTACTGTGGGACAGAGCTACGTACATGCAGCTCATTTAATATGTTGGCATTTTGTTCATTGTGGGTTTTTGTATTAATTTTAATTTAAAGTATTGCATCGAAAAATTACATTGAAGCTGGGCGTGGTGGTGCATGCTTGTAATCTCAGTATTTGGGAGGCTGAGTCCGGAGGATCCGGGTTTGCGGCCAACCTCAGCTACTTAGTGAGGCACTCTGCAACTTAGTGAGACCCTGTTTCAAAATAAAGAATAAAAAATAGGGCTGGGGGTGTAGCTTGGAGGTCGAATGCCCCCGAGTTCAATCCCCAGCACCGCAAAAAAATAAATAAATAAATAATACCTTGAGTTCCACACTTTATTTATTTACTTATTTATTTTGTGGTATTGGGGATTGAACCCAGGGGCATTTTATCTCCCAGCTGCACCCCCAACCCTTTTTATTTTTTACTTTGAAATCTGTCTCACTAAGTTGCTAAGGCCAGCTTGGAACCTGTGATCCTCCTGTCTCAGCTTCCCAAGTACTGAGATTACAGGTGTGTACCAGCACAGCTGGTTACAATTTAGGTGCTTTCTTAAATTCTTCACCCAAAGTTAGTCCCTCACTTGCCTCCTCTGGTCCTGGCCTGAGTCAGTATGTTTATGGAGGGAACGAGGGCATGAAGAGTGTGGGCAAGTTTGGGCAGCCTGCGAGGAGGCAGCACATGGGGACAAGGATTAGACTGTCCAGTGTCTTCTCTCTTCTCTAGGAAGCAAGAGGTGAAGTGGGCAGAGAGAGGGGACAGCCTGGGAGTGGGAGATTTAGATTTAGCATGGCTGCTGAAGAGACTAGGAGAAGGAGAAACCTTGTTGATTTCTATGAAGCTTTTAATAAAATTGCAAAAAACAAAAGCTCATTGCTATTTTATTTAAATACAAACAATATTGCTCATCTGTGCATGAAGTTAGCAGGTAGTGCATGTAATTTTGGCAAACTCCATTCTGTCTGTAAACTTCTTAAAGAAAATAAAAAGATTGTGCCGGCCACAGTCCTGCACACCATGTATATAACACCGCTGGAAAGGGGGGGGATTTGCTTACTGAGATATTGAGGCTTTTCATAGCGAAGATTTGGGTCATATTTCAATTTTTTCATAATGTGAAGAAGCACTTGGTTACAATTTTTACTTTATATAAATGGAAGAAGTGAGTCTCCCTAGATGTATATCTATAAGTTGGGTCTTGTGGTTGCTGGCCATATATTAACAGGGGCAAGGGCTCTGATCAATGAACGGCTAGCTTGATTCTCCAAGCAAGTCTGCAGATGCTATGTGAATGGGCACTGTCAGGGACCTGGAAATTTCACATGTCTGCAAGTCTAAAAAACCTGCTTGTAGCCGGGTGTGGTGGCGCACGCTTGTAATACCAGCATTTGGGAGGCTGAGACTGGAGGATCCAGGTTCGAGGCCAGCCTCAGCTACTTCGTGAGGCACTCTGCAACTTAGTGAGACCCTGTTTCAAAATAAAGAATAAAAAATAGGGCTAGGGGTGTAGCTCGAAGGTAGAATGTCCCCGAGTTCAATCCCCAGTACTACTGCAATAAATAAATAAATAAATAAATAAATAAATAAATAAATAAATAAATAAATAAAAATAAAAACCTGCTTGTGCTACTAAGTGAAATCCTAAGGGTTCCATGCTCAAGTCTATTTAGCATAATGTCATGTTGGACTGGGTTGGTAAGAGCAGACCTGCAAGTCAGTGCAAATTTCATGTTTGACTACATTCAGTCTTACCATCACATAAAAGAAAAGAAAGATATCCTAAAGGCTCAGACAGTTAAGAGAAATATTATTGGATAAATAAATGGAAGGAGTGAAAAATATAGTATTGTATCAGGGGACAAAAAGCAACATATTATTCTAATAACAGTCTGTTTAACTTGTCCAATTGTATTTCTATTCTCTTTTTCTCTTTCTCTTTGTTGGTACGAGGGGATAAATCCAGAGGTGTTCCACCTCCAAGCTACACTCTCAGTTGTTTTTATATTTTATTTTGAATCAAGGTCTTGTTAAGTTCCTGAGATTGGCCTCGAATGTGAGATCCTCCCATCTCAGCCTCTCAAGTACTGGGATTACAAGTGTGGACCACCATGCCCAGTTCATATTCTCCCTTTTAAATGTTTTCATCTTAAGAATATATAATAATGGCCTATAACATTTAAATATCCTAAAGAGAGTTAAAGAGTTTAAAGAGAGTTAAATTAAATAATAAAGATAATAAATAAAAGTTTAATGAGAATTAAAATAAATTACTATATTAGGAAACAGAAACATTATAAAAACATTGTTATATTTTTCTCACACATATTAATTTGCTTAATCCTACTAATTTCCTTGTTAATTTATCCTACTGTTCTTTTGCTCAAATAATAACATTTATATAACAGAAAAGCAAATCATACAGAATAATGTATAGTTTAAAATAAACACCCATTTTCATGTTTTTTTTTTTTTTTTTTTTTTTTTTTTGTGGTGCTGGGGATTGAACTCAGGGGCATTCTACCTTTGAGCTACACCCCCAGCCCTATTTTTTATTCATTATTTTGAAACCGGGTCTCACTAAGTTGAAGAGGGCCTCACTAGGTAGCTAAGGCTGGCCACAAACTTGGATCCTCCGATCTCAGCCTCCCAAATGCTGGGATTACAAGCGTGTGCCACCACACCTAGCTTCATTTTCATGTTTTTATGTTAAAGTAGTAGCTCACATTTATTTTTTATGTCTTATGTTATAATGTGTTTATTTTTGCTGGTGTGGCCTTGCCCCAGGTTGGCTCTCTAAAAAATTGGTCACCCTATGCACGATGCACAGGTAGACCATTGGTTGGCCCACATTGGTAGAATCATACTCATGAAAACGGAAAGAGCCACAGGATGTTTGAGTCCATGAAGTCACCCCTGAAGAGAGTAAGACTGCTCAGGAGGCAGAATGCAGAATTGCTTCCCAGTGCTGTGGGTGGTGTTTGCCTCTAGTGTTTTCTTCCCTTGCAGAGTGAAAAGGTTGGTGTGGTCATCATGGGTGTGGTGCTATCAGGAGCCAACCTATCTGGTGTAGCATAAAGCAGTGCAAAGAATTTAAGCAGCATGCCTATGTCTTATATTGGAAAGTAGTTAATAAAACACTGGAGACAATCAGAGTTCCTGAATAGAGAAAGTGTGTATGTTCTGCTACGGTGGGGAAACAACTGAAGAGAGCCTTGATCTTTAAGAGCTTGCTATAATGCTGCAGAGGATGTTGTGTTTTTCCCTTTAATTTTTTTATTTTAAAAAAGGAAGCCAGGTATGGTGGCACACGCTTATAATCCTAGTACTTGGGAGGCTGAAACAGGAGGATCACAAGTTCAAAGCCAGCCTCAGCAACTTAGCGAGACCCTCCACAACTTAGCAAGACCCTGTTTAAAAATAAAAACATAAAATGGGGCTAGGGATGCAGCTCAGAGGTAGAATTTCCCTGAGTTCCATCCCTGGAACCACTAAATAAATAAATAAATAAATACATACATACATACATACATAAGCAAGAAAAGTGATATTCATATTAGGTTTTTTTTTTTTTCTAGCAGTTGGGGCTTGAGAAAATAGTGAAAGCTAGAAACATTGTCAAATCTGTTTTATGGTATGCATAGGTATAACAGCTATGTAATACCTATTAATCCTAAATGAATGAAAGTGTTTGTGCTCCCATACACATATAATAGAGACCTTTGTATTTTGATGTATATAACATAGAAGAGTGTCGTCTATCTCAAAAGCTCAATGTGTTTACATATTTTTTTCTCTAGATTGTTCTTCAGAAGAAAGTTTTGCTTCCATGGTAAGACTGAGCATTTTGGCTTATGTATATGCCAAAGTAGAAAATAATAATTAGAAATAATTATTAGTTTTACAGCTTGACATGTACTTCATGGTGAAATTTCACATTCTAGACATATGCAAGTGAGTAAAAACCAAATCCAGGCCAACGATGTTAACTACTTAAATTTTTTTGTTTGTTTTTACTTGTAACAAGTCATTTATTTAAAGCCCAAGTAATATAAGTGTAAACTTTGTAGTTTATGTTTAAGGGAAACCCAAAGATAGCTGCTCTGGGTTTCAATGATGACAGCAAAATTTTACTTTGGAACTTCCTGGAAACTCTTCAGTACTCTTTGGCCTAATAAAATCTATCTTCTACACTTTATTTATTTATTTATTTATTTATTTATTTTTGTGGTACTGGGGATTGAACTCAGGGGCATTCTACCTCCGAGCTACACCCCCAGCCCTTTTTTTTATTCTTTATTTTGAAACCGGGTCTCACTAAGTTGCGGAATGCCTCACTAGGTAGCTGAGGCTGGCCGCGAACCTGGATCCTCTGGTCTCAGCCTCCCAAATGCTGGGATTACAAGCGTTTGGTTGTGTGTGTGCGCGTGCGTGCACGTGTGTGTATGTGTGCATGTGTGTGTTTGTGTGTACGTGCTGTTGGGGATTGAACCCAGGGGCCTTCTACTTCCAAGCTACACTCCAGCCCAATTTATGTATGTATTTATTTATTTATTTATTTATTTATTTATTTATTTATTTATTTATTTTGCGGTACTGGGGATTGAACTCAGGGGCATTCTACCTCCAAGCTATACCCCCAGCCCTATTTTTTATTCTTTATTTTGAAACCGGGTCTCACTAAGTTGTGGAGGGCCTCACTAGGTAGCTGAGGCTGGCCTTGAACCCGGATCCTCCGGTCTCAGCCTCCCGAATGCTGGGATTACAAGCGTGCGCCACCACGCCCGGCTCCAATTTATTTTTTAATTGGAAATATGGCCTTGCTAAATTGCTGAGTGCCTCACTAAATTGCTGAGGGTGTCCTTGAACCTGCGATCCTCCTGTCTCAACCTCCCAAGTATTGGGATTACATGCATGTGCAACCACGCCTAGCTAAAAAGTATCATTCTTATGTTGTAGTAAGAATAACCATTTAAATATTTGACATAATAAGTGACTAAAATATATTTTGTGTTTTAATTTTATGAGTCTTTTTTGGTTTATAATGGGGATATTATAAATCCTTCATTTGTATTAATGGCATTTCTTAAAACAATAAATGTGACTAAACCATATTACAAACTCTTATAGGCATCTGTAAATTCTTTTGTAGTTATCATAAACTATCTTAATAAACTGATTATTTTGTGAATATATTTGTGCAAAAATTTTAAAGATGTTTTATTTAGTTGAATACGTATCTTTATTGTAGTGATAACTTTGAGAGTACTTAACTTTATATTTGTATAAAACTACTGTTTATAAAGAAAGAAATGAAGGAAGAAAGGAACAATAGACAAAAGGAAGGCAGGAAAGAGATAGAAAAAAGCTGACATGCCATGAAGGGACTGTTGAAAGCAATTCTGTTGAGGATTCAGAAAGGAAAGAAAAGAGCTACAGAGAAAGACTTCATCTTCCTAGAGATACCTAAGTAATCAGGTTGTTAGTAGAAATGTGGACAGTAAAGAGCATTTTGATTTTGAAGGGTGAGGATATGGGGATAAAGGCTGTCAGAGTTGGATTTTAGAGGAAGGGACCATAGAGGTACTTGCTTAAGGACGTGCACTCTTCTTCAGGTCAAGGAAGAATGGCCCCAAAGGCAACTCAGAGGCCATCAGGGCTGCCCCCTCAGTTTCAAATGGGAGGACCATTGCCTTGCTATCAACAGGCTTCTGTTGAAAGTTGTGGGGTAAGGCCCCTCAAAGCTTTGGGGGCACAATCCCTGCCAGGTATTCCTGTGGGGAGGACCACCACGCCAGTGTGACTGAAAGCAGGGCCTCCTCCCCAGTGAGCCTGAGTGGCAGAGCATCAAGCCAAAGATTATTATTGAGTCTTAAGATCTCATATAGTTTGCCTTGTAGTTTGGAATTACTTGAGACCACCTGTCACCCCTTTCTTCTTTCTTAGTTCTTTCCTTTTGGAATGTCGATATCTGTCCTATGCTTGCCCTACTCTGTTTTGGAAGCATACAACTTGTTTGGTTTCAGAGCTTTGCAACTGGAGAACAATCTGCCTTGGGATGAATCGATTCTTGAGTCTCACCCATATTGAATTCAGATAATATTTAGGTGAGACTTTGTATTTTAGGCTTTAGAAGTGATGCTGGAATAAGCTAAGATTTCGGGTGGCTCTTGGGATATAATTAATGTATTTTGCATGTGAGAAGAACATGCGTTTGAGGAAATTCATGGGTGGAATACTACAGGTTGAATGTTTGTGTCACTCTATATATTGAAGACCTAACCCCCAATGTGAGGGTATGAAGAGCTAGTAGGATCTTTGGTAGTTCCATGGTTATGATGGGGCCTAGTGCCCTTACACAAGAGACTGTGGAAAGCTTCTACCACATGAAGATACAGTGTGATGGCGACTATGAACCAGGAAGCAGGCCCTCATTAGACAGCCAATCAGCCCTTGATCTTGAACTTCCCAGCCTCCAGAATTGTGAGAAATAAATTTCCTATAAGGTCTATGTCATTCTGTTACAGCAGTTGGAACAGGATAAGACACTGGCCATCAAGACTGTGTAGTAAATTTTGTAATGCAACACAAGTTATAGTTTGTTAGTTATTGTTGCTTGTCTTATCTGTATGCAGTACTCTCCACCTGCCTTCCAAGCTTTGTAGGGAATAGATAATGAGGCTGATGTTTTCCCCTATGTTTCACTAGGATCTCTTCTTGTGAATTTACTTACTGAAGACAGTGATGACTTTACATTAACATATTACTTCATTTTGATATTAAATATTTTAACATTTAATTTTACTATTTTGCTACCTTGTCATAGTGGTAGTTCTATGGCTCTATGTGGCAGGAATAGATACTAAGAAAGGACAGGGAGTGGTTCTCACCAGAAACTCATAAACATATCATTTGATAGGCGATATCAATCTAAACGGCTGGTGGAATATTCACTGCATGTCAGAAAGGTCATTTTGATAAATTATAAGCTGTGGTCAAGACAGAGCTTGATAAGTAATCTGTCAATAGGAAATAAGGATCATACAATATTGACAATTGTTAAATGCTAGAGAGGATGTAGAGCAATAGGAATTTTCTTTTATTGCCAATGGGGAATGCAAAATGGTACGGCTACTTTGAAAGGCAGTTTGATGATTCTTAAAAAACTAAGTATACTTTTACCATATGATCCAGCATCACTTTCCTTGTTGCGTACTCAAAGGAGTCCAAACGCCTGCACAAGGACGTTTACAGCGGCCTTGTTCATAACTGCCCAGATTTGAAAGCTGCCAAGATGTCCTTCAGTAGGTGAATGGATAACTGTGACACATCCAGATAATGGAATATTATTCAGTATAAAAAAGAAGTGAGCTATCAGGTCATGAAAAGACCGGATGTAGGAAACTTACAAGCATATTGCTAAGTGAAAGAAGCCAATTTGAAAAGACTACATACTATATATTTCCAACTATTACTAATTTTGGAAAACGTAAAACTATAAAGATAGTCAAAAGTGGTTTTCAGGGGTTGGGGTGAGAGAGGAATGAGTAAGTAGAGTACAGAGGATTTTTAGGGCCAAAGACTACATGATATTATAATGGTAGATAAATGTCATTATAAATTTGTCTGAAACCACAGACTGCCCAACACCAAGAATGGCCCCTAATGAGTTTGGAAAATAATGAGGTGTCAATGTAGATTCATTGATTGGAATAAATGGCCTCAAAACAAAGGAACAGGGATGTTGATAGTGGGGAATCCTTTGTACTTGCTTGTTCAATTTTTTTCTATGCCTAAAACGACTCTAAGAAATAAAGTGGATTAAAAATAAAAGGATCACATTCAATAGCAATGTTTCTGTCATAGACAACTACAGAACTCCATGTTATTATTATGGAAAAACTACTTTACTGATGAATTTGGTTCAACACAGAAAACCTTGCTGTTAGTAGTGACTTTGCATGTCCCGGAAAATGTTGCTACATCAGAAGAGGGAGAAATTTGCATTCAAATGCTTCTTCTCATAAGACGCAGGTAACATTGACAGATGGTGCTTATGAACATCTGCACTGATCAGTCTCTGTGCCACTGCCAAGCAGCAGCTAACATGTAACTATTGAACCTTTTATGAAACTGCCACATTGGCGTGCAATTTTATAACTGGAAAAAATACTTACTATGGAGGTCTGTTTCATTTTCTTTCTTAGTATGGAGTTATGGGAGAATGTACAATCCATTTAGGAATAAAGACCAAGCCACTTAAAAGGAAAATATACTTTATTGTAATTGGTTGGATATTTAACATAAAATAAGGCAGTTTTTTGTTGGGATTTTGCCCTAGCATACTTGCTGGTGCTTAACAAAAGGTTCCAGTTGACATACAACACTAATCAATGCTTTTTCTGCAGGTTAAAACACAATACTAAACAAAATAGACTAAAATATTTTCCTTAAAAATCATTTTAAAGTTTGTTCTAGGCCAGGTGTGGTGGCGCACACCTGTAATCCCAGTACTTGGGAGGCTGAGACAGAAGGATCGCAGGTTTGAGGACAGCCTCAGCAAGTAGTGAGCCTTTCATCAACCTAGCGAGACCTGTTTCCAAGTAAGAAATAAAATTGGGCTGGGGGTGTAGCTTAAAGGTAGAATGCCTCTGGGTTCAATCCCCAGTATACTCTTCCACACACACAAAGTTTGTTCTACTCAGTCTAATGAGTTGCATAATAAAGGCAGATACTACTCTAGCATAACAAAATTGGCTGATTTTTACTTGGCACATATCTTTTAGTCCACAAGTATATTATTAGAGAATATTCAATATAACCAAACTAGGATACATTTCTAGAATACTTTCCCCCCCCCCCTTTCTCTTTTTTTTTTTTCTGGTACTTCGGATTGAACCCAGGGGCATTCTACCTCCAAGCTACACTCCCAGCCCTATTTTTTATTCTTTATTTTGAAATAGGGTTTCACTAAGTTGCAGAGAGCCTCACTAAGTAGCTAAAGCTGGCTATGAACCTGTGATCCTCCTGTCTCAGCTTCCCAAGTACTAGGATTATAAATGTGTGCCACCACACCTGGCTCTAGGAAATACATTTCTAAGCAAGGTTTTTCCAGAGATGACAATGATGATGATGATTCCTCCTCCTCCTTCCTCTTCTTCTGTGCTGGGGAATCAAACCCAGGGCCTTTGAATACACTACGTTTTGCTATACCTCCAGTCAGACTTCATCATTTATACTTAACTACAACTGTCTAACTTGACAGAGGATAAAGACAATGAGTTTCCTCGCATTAGCTCATGACTAAAGTTGCTTTGATATCAAAATCTATTTCTGCTAGGTGTGGTGGTGCACGCCTGTAATCCTAGTACTTGGGAAGCTGAGACAGGAGGATCGTAGGTTCGAGGACAGCCTCAGCAAGTAATGAGATTCTCATCAGTCTAGCGAGACCTTGCTTCAAAATAAAAATAAAATAGGTCTGGGGGTATAGCTTGGAGGTAGGATACCCCTGGGTTCAATCCCCAGTACCACACACACAAAAAAAAATTCTGTATTTCTGATTTACTCTCAGCACTGAGACAAAATTAGAATATTCCCTAAGAAAGAAGCATTGTGATCATTTATTCAGCAACACTGAGGACTACATTCAAAATATATTTCCCAGGAATGAAATAAGGTCAGCTATGTCCATTGGCGTTCCTCCACTGTAATACTGTAGAACATCTCAACATCACAAGAATACTCTTGTCTTTAATGTTTACGTCACAGCTTCCTTCTCAAATTGACTCCCTCTGCCAAATCTGAACAAAAGAAAAAATATTAATCAAAATTTTACTTATCAAGTACATGAACTACTGAACAATATGCGCTACTTGTTAACTACCAGTGGCTGTTGATTTGCCAAAAATTATATACACAGTGCTTCTAATTGGAGCACTGATAAAAAATATCTAGAGAAAGAGAAAAGATTTCTTCTGCAGTTAGCACAAAAGGACTCAAGGCTCATCAGGCTGCAAAATGAGATTTTTATCAGGCATTTTGAGCATTATTTTTTATAAGGCAGATAACAGTATTTGGCTTGGTGTTGTAAAATTAAAGCCCCTACCAAAGTCAAGAGTGAGTGTCAGCCTGGGACAGATGTCAACAGCAGGGATAAATAAAAAGGAATTGCTTTGTAACCCTACTTTGATACACTTTTGCAACTGTTAACTGCAAATGTAAATTCTGGAATGTTGACTATGGTTTAGGACTATGTTGTCCAATACATCAGTCAGCAGCAGCATGTGACTATTTAAATTTAAATAAATTAAAATTAAATAGAATAGAAAGTTCTTCTGTTGCATTACCCACATTTCTTTCTTTCTTTCTTTTCTCTCTCTCTCTCTCTTTTTTTTTCCCTCAGTACTGGGAATTTAACCCAGGGGTGCTTTACCTCCGAGATATATCCTCAGCCCTATTTTTTATTATTTATTTTGAAACAGGGTCTCACTAAGTTGCACAGGGCCTCACTAAGTAGCTGAGGCTGGCAGTGAACCTGTGATCCTCCTGTCTCAGCCTCCCAAGTACTAGGATTACAAGTGCACGCCACCACGCCCGGCTTCACATTTCAAGATCTACATGTCACTTGTCATTCCTGTATTGGATAGTGCAGATACAGAACACTTCTATCATCACAGAAAGCTCTATTGGACAGCCTTGCTTCAGGGCTTGAAAATTTTTCTGACAGGGGAAACCTGGGTTCCATGTCTAGTGCCAAAAAAAAAAAAAAAAAAAAAAAAAAAAAAAAAAAAAAAAAAAAAAAAAAAAAAAAAAAAAAAAAAAAAAAAAAGGAAGGAAGGAAGAGGAGAAAAGAAAAGTTCTCTGGGTGGCTATTTATTTCAGCTTGCTTTTGTTCATGGCTCCAATTGGTCATCCCTTGTCCCTGGCTGAGGGGTCTGGTCTCCAGAGTTCTAGTAGCCAAGGGTGGACAGAAAATGTTGAAACTGCCAGAAAAAAGTACCAGTTTTAGTCGGGGACCCTGAAGATCAAGAAATGCCACAGCCCTACAACCCACAGACAGTGACTGCCTCTGTCTGTGCCCAATACAACATCTTTGGGGGCCAATAATTTGGCTGTTGGCTCTCCAGCTACTGAGGGGACCTCATACACCCCAAATCTACCCTCCAGACCAGCACAGCAATTTCCCCTGTGGGAATTATACAGACCAGGAACAATAGATGTGGATGGATGCGCAGGTGGTCTCTAGGCAGCTAACTCTGGTGTATCAGCCTTTCACCACCACAGACCTCCTTAACTGGAAACCTATTCAGAAAAATCTCAGGGCCTTGTGGGTTTGATCCAGTTCATGTCAGACTCACAACCCTACCTGGGAATATTTCAGACAGCTGCTTCTCACTCTCTTCAATACGAAGGAATGGCAGCAAGTTCCCCAGGCGGCTACCCGATGGGTTGAGGAAACTGCCTATCAGAGACTATGGACCCAGTGGCATATGCTAGACCCCATTTGCCCACAGAAAATCCTAACTGGGATTCCAATGACCTACAAGATATGGTAAGCATTGCTCCAGAACATACAGAGAGGGGATAACTCAAACCAGGGGCTCAGACTGTTCATCTGAGACAAGCATTGGAGGGCATTCACCCACACCTGGAGAGACTATAGAGACTATAAAAACACGGCATCATCATCCCTTGCCAGTCTGCCTGGAACGTGCCACTCCTACCAGTATGGAAGCCAGGGACCCCAGACTATCACTCGGTACAATCTCTCCAGTCCATCAACTAAGTCCTGGCCACCACCACCTGGGTCAGCTGCCTAGACTTCAAAGATGTCTTCTTCAGCATTTGGCTGGCTCCTATCAGCCAGGATCTCTGCCTTCGAATGGAAGATCCTCACTCAAGAATAAAAAGCCAGTTCACCTCGACCCAAACACTGCAGGAATTCAAAAACTCACCCACCATCTTCAGGGAAATCCTCCCAAAGGGATCTCGGAACCTTTCCCTCACAAAAACTAACCTGCATACTCCTCCAGTATGTAGTAGACTTTGGAAGGATGTACAAAAAGCACAGAGCCCTGCTTCATCACTTAGATCAGTGCGGATATAAAATCTCCAGGAAAAAGGCCCAAATATGCCAGAAGGTCATCAAGTAAACTAGGGGTCCCACTTAAAACTAGGAGAGCAACTTTTAGAAACCAGGAGAAAAGAGGTGGTTTGAGCCATCCTGCTGCCAACCTCCAGGAGAGCCTTAAGAGAATTCCTGGTAGCTGTGGGGTTCTGAAGGCTTTGGCCACAAAGCGGGGATAAAGGGACCCCGTGACTTGGGAAAAGGACCACAGGCAGTGTTCGAGATAGCACAGAAGCCTGGATCATGGGAATGCCCGGTTGTTTATCTCTCAAAACAGCTGTATGGAGTTGCAGCTAGTTGGCCACTCTGCCTGCAAGCTGTGGCTGCAATGGTGCTACTCACCCCGGAGGCAGACAAACTGACACTTGGGCAACACCTCCGTATCCATGTGTCCCTTTCAGTCCTCACTCTCATGAATGCCAGAGGACACCATTGGATGACACCCACCCACCTCCTTTCTCTATCCCTCTGTGGAAGTGTCTTGTGTGGATGTTGGAGACTGGTGGTGTGCAACTGGCAGTGCTTGGTCTGGGCTACTCCCAGATAGCACTGAAAGGCCCCGTTGGTTCTCTGCATCCAACATGGCCCAACAAGGTGTTGAATTTCACTTTTCACTCTCTACCCAGGGACTTCTGAGCCATCAAATATTAGGCGCTATCCCATAAAAGCAATCAGGGTGTTTGCTGAGCTACAAGGTTGGTGAAAGGTCTTGTGAAGTCTTTTTCTGAGGGAATATCCTTCTGTTGGAGTTGGGAATGTGAGCTCAGAGGGGCTTACCTTCCTGAGACCATGAAACCCGTTAGTAGTCTCCTCCTTGCTGCTCAAATGCCTTTTTTTTTTTTTTTGCTTCTGATTCTTGCTACCTTTCCTTCATTCCCTACCACTATGATTTAGTGGTGGGGGTTCAGAGGGTGACCCCAGTTCCTGCTGTCTCCCACCTTTCTCCCAGGGCTCTGTGGCAAAGGTGTACGTGTGAAAGGGGAAAAGTAAGCAAGAGCTAGGCATGCTTGCTCATAATCCCAGTACTTGGGAGGCTGAGACAGGAGGATTGCGAGTTTGCAGCCAGCCTCAGCAATTTAGTGAGACCCTGCAATTTAGTGAGACCCTGTCTCAAAATAAAGAATAAAAAATAGGGCTAGGGGTATAGCTCGGAGGTAGAATAGGTTTAATCCCTAGTACCTCAAAAAAAAAAAATAAAGCAAGCAAGAGAACATAAGGGGTGTGGGGAGTTCACAATAGTCTCCTGTGCCCTTGATGGGGGTCAAAGCTATCTCCTCATGGCTGACTTGTCAGTGCCACAGTCAAAGGGGGGACCAAGCACAGCATGTGGTGAGATGACACCTCTGCCCCTGCCTGCAAGAGTGGGGGAAAAGAAAAGCAAGATGGCAGGGGTCGGGGAGTGTTCTACAGAGCACTGTGATGGAGGGCCAGGCATGGTGTGTAAACCAGCCCCCCAGTCTCCATGGTACTCTGCATGAGTAAGGTTCATTATTATTAGAGTTTCTCTTAGACAAAAGTGGCTTTAAATGTTAATAATGTTAACCTGGTGTTTCAGTTTTCAGAGGTAATCTATACTACAAAGGACTTAAGATGCTAAGAAAACAATGTGGAATTTGCTTTTTGTGTCCTGGTTGCCGAAAATTTGGGTTCTAGATACTGTATCATTTTATGCTTTGAAGAAACTGTCTTAACCATCCTCACAGCTGCCAGAACAGCTGTGGGAAGCTGCAACAAACCCTGGCAACCCCTGCTACCTGACCCTGAGAAAGACGCCATGCCCTGCTCCAGTCACACCGGGAAGCTGACTGGTCTACACATGGCTGAAGTCTGAAGATATTCTCTGTCGTCTGGACTTTGCTGGGGTTATCCAAAATGAGCCAGGTCACGCCCTTCCAATCCCTTCTCACTGCTGGCAAGCTCCAACACTATTTCACAGGCCACCATCGCCCGACTCTTATGGATGACCCCTTTAAGCAGGTGTTCAAAATATGAGACCCAATGACAGGTGTTATGGGAGGGTCTCAAAGGGGGTAACGAGGCAGGAGCCTAAGATGGTGCTGCTGCTGCCATGTGGAAGCAGGTACAGGAAATCAAGCCCATGCTTCTGCTTGTTGTTGACTGAACCAATCAAACCCTGCCCTGTCACCCTGAGGCTCTATAGTCTGTACTGCCAATACTATTAAGGGCTCAGACTTTGGCTACTAGTCCTCTGAGCCCCGCTTGCAGAAATAAATTCTCCCTTCCCAACCTGTCTCTGGGCCATCATCTCTCCACGCCTGGCCTCCTGCAACAAAAGCAACTACTGTACACTCTTGTATGCCACAAAACACTGATGAACTATATACAGTCCTACAGTTCTCTGTGGAGCGTGGCCTTCATTTCCCCCCTCCCCAGCTAGAGCTGGAAATGGTTGCTACAAATCTTCCCCCAAACCAATTTTTGGTGCATAAATATTAAATACAGAATTAAGATACTTCCTAATAAGTCAGGAGCAATAAAAACATACATTTTCCTTTATTTGCATTCTATTCTGATAACATCTGTTTCTTTCCTTCACCACCTACAAAACATTAACAAGCCTGAGTCTCTAATCACTTGTCAGGTTAGTACTGTTGGTGGACATGTATGAGACCAAGCATCCCTGCTGCCTGGGGACCTTGGCAGACAGGGCCAGGAAGGCAACAGTTTTACTTTGAGCAGGGAGCAAAGACAATGCAGCACTTCACGGCTGCATTGTAACTGATCCTGCTTCTAGATCCTGCTTCGGTTTATTAAGGAAATAGCTAGATATCAATAGCATCTAAATATCAATGTTAGGGAAAATTGCTCTTATCAGATCAGAAACTGAAATCCA
Source organism: Graphiurus murinus (assembly GCA_004027655.1). Classification (NCBI taxonomy): domain Eukaryota; kingdom Metazoa; phylum Chordata; class Mammalia; order Rodentia; family Gliridae; genus Graphiurus; species Graphiurus murinus. The sequence continues at coordinate 63,958 of PVLC010003684.1, forward strand.
TGGCATGCATTTTCTGGAAGCTCTTTGCTTTGTCTTCTACAAAGAATGCCTTACTGCTCAGTCTCTTGCCTATCACAAGAAGATACAATTCCCTTTCTTTCGGTATTTCAGAGAGGAAAGTGTTAATTCCTATCAGCATTGTAGTGAAAGTCAATTTGATTTCTAACTTCATCCTTGCCATTGGAAGAGACCACTCATTCTATCAATCATGCCTAAATACAGATAGTAGTTTATCAAATCTTAGAACAAAGAACCAAGGACTTAAAAGAGGTCTATCTCAGTTTTTTCTTTTACCTGGCACAGTTGTTTAGTTTTTCTTGTGTATACCCTGCTATCTTTATTACAAATACCAAGACATGATTACTAGTTTCTGTGATTTTAGCACTTAGCTTAAATGAGAAGGGTTTTTTTTTTTTTTTTTTTTCGGTACTGGGGATTGAACTCAGGGGCATTTTACCTCTGAGCTATACCCCCAGCCCTATTTTTTATTCTTTATTTTGAAACAGGGTCTCACTAAGTTGCAGAGTGTCTCAGTAGGTAGCTGAGGCTAGCTGTGAACCCGGATCCTCCAGTCTCAGCCTCCCAAATGCTGGGATTACAAGCATGTGCCACCATGCCTGGCTAGAAGGTAAAAATTTTAAAAAGCCTTGGCTATAGTTTTTATGTGTACCAAATGACAAAAACATTAGTCTCTTTCAAAATTGCTGTAAAACACTGACCTCTTCAAGGGCTAGCTCTTTCTTCTTCACCACAATTTGAAATGGCTCTCCTATGAACTTCTTGATAACGTCCAACATTGGTTATCATTGAGGCAGAAATCAACACAACCTTAAAAGAGACAAAGACTAACTATGCTGATAAAGCACTTGAACAGCCTATAACAGTTTTCCTAAAATTACTACAGTAATGTTTGAGACCAAGCGTCCCTGTCTTACTATAGAATTGAGCTAGACAGAGATTGTGGGAAACAATTGCTTTCAGCAGGGGGAAGGGCCAATATAGCACTTCACAGCTATACTGTAACCACCCAACCTGCCCAATAGAGAAAAGTACTGCACACACCTGAGTACTTGTATCCAATTTCTGATAAATCCTTAATGCCCCTGTGGCTCAACATTTTCATCTGCTTCAATCAAAACAAACAACTTAATCCATTTTGGAAAGTGGGAAAAAAGTTTTACTAAGTGTGAGCTATGCATAGTGACTTCCTTCCAAATAGTACACTACCAAAGGAGAGATGGAGAAGAGTGACTTTCTAGTGGAGAAACCTGACAAATAATACTCAATCAAGCAATTGACATCAATGTCAGCAGTCATAACTCTTGACATGATATGAGAAGAATGACGGTTCATACCTGCACTTTTCCTGCCCAAAGCCTGAAAGCACAGTTTAATCTTGAGAAAAACAGCAGACAAGTTCTAATAGAAGGACTATAAAATACTTGACCACTCTCAAAAACTGTCAAGGTAATCTAAAACAAGGAAATACTGAGCAACTGTCACAGCAAAGAGGAATGTAAGGAAACATGGTCACTAAATGTACTGTGGTGTCTTGGATGGGATCCTGGAACAGAAAAAGTACATTAGGTAAAAACTAAGGAAATCTGAATAAACTCTAGACTGAAGTTCATAACAATGCATCAGTGTGGGTTCATTAATTGTAACAGTTTAACCATCCTACAATTGTACCATAAATATACCATACTAACAAGATGTTAATGATCAGGAAACAGGGTGCAAGGTATAAGAACTATTTGTAGTCCCTTCTCTATTTTTCTGTATACCTAATATTACATATTCATATATTCTCTTTCTCTCTCTCTTGGTACTGGGGATTGAACCCAGGGACATTCTACCTTGGAACTACACCCCTAGCCCTATTTTTTATTCTTTATTTTGAAACAGGGTCTCACTAAGTTGTGGAGGGCCTCACTAAGTAGCTGAGGCTGGCTGTGAACCTGCGATCCTCCTGTCTCAGCCTCCCAAGTACTGGAATTACAAGTATGTGCCACCATGCCCAGCTACCTAAAAATATTCTAAAAAATAAAGTCTATTTTTAAAAAGTCTTAGTATCACCTCCATACATCCATGCATAACAACTGGCTTTATTAGACTAATTTTTTTCCTCCAAACCCCAAATATTATTGGTTAAACAATGCCCTAGGAGCATTTGCAGTGGCAAATACCTGTAATCCCAGTACTTGGAAGGCTGAGATAGGAGAATCAGAGGTACAAGGCTAGTACATGGTAACTTAGTGAGACCCTATTTCAAAATAAAAGATAAAATAGGACTGGGAGTGTAGCTCAGAGGTGGAACACTCCTGGGTTTAATCCCTAGTACCAAAAGAAAAGTAACAGGAGAAAAAAGCCCTAGGAAAAATATAGCAATGCTAACAGATATATCTTCTATTTGACATATCGACATATTCTCTTATATACCAATAACAGTATGTGCTGCCTAGCCTCACCTTGCATTTTTGCATTTCATTTAGAACACCAACTCCACAATGCAGGCACAGTAAGTCATTCTCATAGTATCTTCAAGTGCCAGAAATAGCTTTTGGATCTGAAAATCAAAAGTTTAAATTATTATGTTATAGAAATACAGACTCCGACTTCAAAGCACAGGATTAAACACTGAACTGTTTGCATTTGGTTTAAAATTCTGGTCTGCAATCCAGACCAGTTTTTATACAGCACAACACAATCACTTCCAAAGTTAACATGTAGACTCATGAAATTGCTTCAAGATAAAATCTCTTTAAGTATCTAATTTTTAATTAGTTTTTATGCCTCTTCAAGCTTGGGATATTCAGCTTCCTGGAGTTAGCAGCTGGATAATTAAAAATGAAAATAAGTATTTTTACATTATTAGTCTATGTATAAGATATATAAATAGTGAAATAAGCAAATCATTTAGGCATGTATTCACTGATTATCATCTCTTTAAAACAAATACCTTTCCAATAGGAAACTGTGACTTACATAATCTTGACCTTAATGAAGACTGTAGCTTTGTTAAAACAAGTTTTATTTCATAGAAAATATACCAGTAAGCTTTGAAAACAGCATGCAACAAATGTATCACAAACATCAAAGACTCTGAACTAACAATACATCATTGCAGTTTAATGTTTTATACAAAGTTTATTTATTTATTTATTTATTTATTTATTGTGGTACTGGGGATTGAACCCAGGGACATTCTACCTCAGAACTATATCCCAAGCCCTATTTTTATTCTTTATTTTGAAACAGGACCTCACTAAGTAGCTGAGGCTGGCCGAGAACCCAGATCCTCCCATCTCAGCCGACCAAGTATTGGGATTACAAGAGTGTGCCACCATGCCCAGCTGTACACTAAATTTAAACTTGACAACTGTTAACATAAAGGGCACTGATCCTAGTGTACCTGAAAGAAAGTATCAGTTTTTCTCAATCTGTTGAGATAAAGTCCTGCAAACCATATCTACAAACCTAGTTCTTATTTGACACAAAAACGTGTATGCATGGGTAATAATTTAAAAGAAGGTTTTGAATAGACTATTTTATATTGTTTTAAACTATTCTTCATTTTTATAAAATCTGAAGTATCTGGGAATTTAAGAATCCCTGCGGTGTGGGGAGCTCTTAACCAACAGCTGAAGGGTAGAGATGTAAATATACCAGCTTGCTGGTTCTGTTGGATCAAGGATGGACTACACTAACACCAGAGTGCTGGGGCACTGAGCCATCTGCAAAGGAATGGCTGCTGGATGGAGCAGGTTGCTCAGCAGCTGCATTGCCTTCTTTCCCTTCATGTCCCATTTCCCACTCCCTCTTACTATTTTTTTCTTGGAAACTTTCACTTGCACATGAATCCCTGAATCTAGGTTTACTTCTGGGGTCTTAAGACATGCAATATGATATGTATTTTTAAAATGAATGATATTTCTCTTTAAAGGCAATATATCTGGAAAAGTTTTAAAATTCAAATTTAAATAGTAAAGATATTAATTCTTTACCTGTGAGACATGCCCCAAATATTTTCTCCTAGTCAGTCCAGTTTGTCAGTTGTCTTTTGATTTTATTTATAACACATTTGCCATGGAATTTGTTTTATTACTCAACTTATCAATTTTTCCTTTATTATTTGCATATTTTGAGTAATAGTTAGAAAACCTTTTTTTTTTTAACTGTATGGTTTCACATTTTACATTTAGATCCCTGATCCATTTGGACTTTATTTTTATATATTCTATGAAGTATGAATCTAATTTTTACTTTTTCCAAATGGCCACCCTATTGTGTAGCACCATTTATTACAAGTTTAACTGTATGTGGTACCCTCTTTAATTTTCCATGTGCATTTGCGTCTATTTCTAAATTATCTATTCCATTCTACTTGCTTTTTTATATACTCACATATCAATTTCACACTTTAATTATGGAGATTTTGTAGCCTATCTAGCCATAAAACCTTTAAGACAGTCTTTATAACCTTTATAATAAGTTCTTATTATAGAAGCTAAAGACAAAACTAACGGTAAACCGGTATTGAACTCTGGTAAGTCTGTTTGTTTTTCACAGTGGTATAGGAGAGCAAATTTTTAAACGACTTTATGTGTATTAAGAGTTGAGCAAATAAGTGAATATACTGTGAACAACAAGAGCCATCTCTCCTTTACAACAGAACAATAGGCAACAGAAAAGCGTGCAGGAGCTTGTGTCCTGCGGGGAGGAACCAGAGGGCGGCTGTAGTCCCTCTGGGCAGTGGAAGCAGAACCCCAGGACAGGCAGATTGTCCTCCCATCCCTCCCCGCCCCTCCCGGCCGCTGCCTCGCACCTGTCACCGCCCGCCGACCCCCACCCTCCGTTACCGGGGCGACGGCGGCACGCTCCGGCGACGCCGCCGCCGATTTCTCTCTGCAGCTGCAAGTCCCCGGAGGCCCGCCGCTGGTGGACCCGAGGCCGCGACTCCGATGTCGCCCACAACATCATTCCGTTCAGTGTGGAAGCCTCTTGTCCTCCTCTGGCCACCGTCCAGGTCAGAACCAAGAAATAGGCCAATCGGAGCGAGGCGTCCGGATGGGGCGTCACCGCGGAAACCTGCACGGTGATTTGTTCCATCCGGGCTCCTGCCGCGGTCCCGCTTCCGGGCCCACCCCGGGGCTCCGCGGGGGTCAGCGCCGCTCTGCAGAGGCGGCCTCGCCGCGGCTCTCGGTCCTGTAGCGGGTGCTCGGCCACCGCCCCCGCCTCAGCCCTATGCTGTTCCTCGCCGAGACTTCCCTGCCCCTTCTCAGTGGTGGGCACCAGGGTGGAAAACCCTCCAAGTGTTCCCGAATCTTTAGAGCATCTGAGGCAAAGAAGCAGGGCGGGGCTCCCGTAGGATGAAAAGGAAAAAAAAAAAAAACAACAGAACTGTAAAACATTTTCGAAAACGTAAAAACCAGGCAATGAAAAAAATCCTCCTCTTAACTGCCCCCAAATCAAAATGACCGAATATCTTAAAGATGAAGAAGAGAGAAATCAATGGATATTGGTACCTGCGGGAAATACTAATGTAGTGCTCAAAAGAAATCCAAAGTAAAGGTAAATTAAATGTCTGATTCAAAATTTTAGAAAAAAAAATTAGCGAAGTAAGCTGGGCATGGTGGTGCACCCTTGTAATCTCAGTACTTGGAAGACTGAGACAGGAGGATCTCAGGTTTGCAGCCTGCATCAGCAACTTAGACCTTGTTTCCAAATAGATAGGACCTGTTTCTAGATAGATAGATGATAGATAGATAGATAGATAGATAGATAGATAGATAGATAGATAGATAGATAGATAGATTAGATTAGATAGATAGGGCAGGGGGTGTAGCTTGGAGGTAGAATGCCCCTAAGTTCAATCCCCAGCACCCCCCCCCCACACACACACAAGCAAAGTAAGCCCAATGAAAGCAGAAGGAAGGAATTAGGCTAAAAGAAGAAATTAATAAATTATAGAATGGGAACACTACTAAGTAAAAGATTTGAAAAAGGCAAGCCGGGCGTGGTGGCGCACGCTTGTAATCCCAGCATTCGGGAGGCTGAGACGGAGGATCCGGGTTCGCGGCCAGCCTCAGCTACCTAGTGAGGCACTCCGCAAATTAGTGAGACCCGGTTTCAAAAATAAAAGAATAAAAAATAGGGCTGGGGGTATAGCTCGGAGGTAGAATGCCCCTGAGTTCAGTCCCCAGTACCACAAAAAAAAAAAAAAAAAAGAAAAAGAAAAAGGCAACAGTAGGATGGTTGGCTAACTTAAGAAACAAAGATAAGCACAAAATGCAAAATGATGATAATGCATAGATACAAAAAACTAAAAGATTATATGTTTCAAAATAAAGAATAAAAATTAGGACTAGGGGTGTAACTCAGAGGTAGAATGTCTCTGGTTTCAATACACACACACACACACACACACACACACACACACATCCATTAAACACATGTGCAGCATACATATATACATTGATCAAAGAAGTTCTTATTCATGAATATCAACAAAAAACTAAATAAAATTAAAAATTATTATGACATGAATTAACATGTCATTTTCTGAAATGTAAGGACATAATTATAATAGTTTAAAACAAATCTATTATCTTCATCATAAGTGCTGAAAAAGCATTTGTTAAACATACATTTTTATAAAAAGAACTAAAAATTCAGCAAGTGTTATTGGCACAATTGGAGAGCCATCTGGAAAAAGTAAAGTTGGATCCCAACTAACAATTCAAACCTTGTATCAAGATAAATTCCATATAGATTAAAGAGTAAATGGGAAAAATAAAGTATAACTGTACTTGAAGAAATCCTGATACATTCCATAGCAATACCCAGAAGCCATAAAAGAGAAGATTGATAAGACTTAAGTACTTCCCAAGAGGGTGAGTAGGTAGGTATTACGTGACAAATCTGCTCTAACATCCCTTCCCTATAGCTTTGAATCCCCTCTTCTACAACTAACCAAGGCAGGTCAGGCTTTCTAACTTACCCACTGTGAGCAATATTTTTATTATTTGTTTATTTATTGATTGATGGTGCTGAGTATCAAACCCAGGACCTCAGCATGCTAGGCCAAGCCCTCTGCCACTGACCTACATCCCCAGCCCATGAACCACATTTTGATCCATGTTTCAGCCAACCAATCAAACAGAGCTCTACCTAAATCTTTAAACTGCAACATTAAAAGCAACATCTCTGCTTAGTGGGCTCATACCAATAAAGTTAGTCTGATCCAACTTTATGTTCCTTTTACCATTATTTCATGTCTATTCCCAAACACATTCCCCAGATTTTTGTCTGTATAAATTAGAAAACTCAAGTAAGTCTTTTGGAGCATAGTGTACCTTCTCATGATATACTTTGACATACTTTGTAACTCACCTTTAGGGACCTACTGGGACTTGAACCTACTTATAGGTCTAGACGCAAAAAGGAATGGTGAGGGTGGGCCCTGAGAAGAAATAGCACTGTTTTGCAAGCAACTCATCAGGGGAGCCTATCATGGTTTCCTCAGCAATATATGCCTAATCCTCTCAGATGGGCAGTAGAGAAGCCACTCATCCTGAGGGAAGTAAAGCTACTTCTACTGGCAAGGAAGAGTCATCAGAATTTAGGAGTTCAACATCCTGTGATTCATCAGAGTCTTGCTATTATGCCCCCATTCCAACTCTCAGGGTCCTATTCTTCTTAATCAATGTGATCAGGCTAATAGGAGACATCCAGTGAGGTTGGGAATTCAATTTGTGTTGTAATTCAGTCACTTGCAAGATGAGAAAATCAAGAAAGGAAACACAGGGAGAGGCAGTGCCCAGGCAGTGCCCAGGCAGAGGCAGGTGTGCTCCTCCATGCATGCACATATACTGCTATGCCAAGGTGGCAGGCTGACTTCAGGAAAGAGAAAGACAACAGTAGAATTGATGTAGAATCGAAGAAATAAGGATAGGGAGAAAGGAGACCAAATGAGGAAGGAAGAAGAAACTGCAACTTTAAATCTAAGAAGTTTCATGAACATCCTGGCCTTTACTTCTTAAGACTGTTCCTCTGGGCCTAAATTCTTAAAGCCAAGGGGAAATGTTGTTAGAAACTTATGACTTATCTATTGACTAGATGATGTCAACCTAGAGATCCTGAAAACAATAGACCACTGTGGCCCGCCCTGTGCTCTATGATTAAGAGAATTGAGCTCACCAGGTTGACATCACTCCCCTCTTCCCGCCATGTACTTCCCGTGTTCATTATTTACGAAGAAGAGCCCGTAACCCCAAAGGTACATCTCACTCTCAAGCACCCACACTTCTCCTTTTGTGTGTGTCCTGCTCTATTACTTGCCTTCCTAAATTAATCTCCTTGCTTTCTTAAATAAGTCTTAGGTGGCTCTTTGACATCCTGGAATTCCTTTCTGTGGCATAAATCAAGAACCTGCCAGGGCTGTGTTGAGGCCATTAATTCAATGTCTAGGTGTTCCCTTCTATGGGAACTTGTTGACCCCTATTTGGTGACAGAATTACTTAGGATGGTGTGAGCACAGATGACTTTTTTACCTCTTGGGTTTATCTACTCAATCCGCTATGGAATAGTTGGTATTTTCAGCACCATCTTTCCAACTCCCTGGCACCAACTGGGTATTCAGCAACTCAATGCAATTCTGACATGAACTATCTGGAGTTACATGGATTCCACAGGTTAGAAGCTCAGTCCCTTAAGACTCCCCTCACCCTTTAGATGACAGTTGCAAGTCCTCAGCTCTGATACTTCTGCCCAGCTATGGATTGGGAGTCCCCACAACCTCCTCTGCTTCAATAATTTGATAGAATGAATTACAGAGCTCAGTAAAACCTTGTATTTATGGTTACTGGTTTATTATAAAGGATAGAAGTGAGGAATGGCTAAATGGAAGAGATGCATAGGGCAAGTACAGAAGTAGTGGTACACAGAGTGTCCATGCCCTCTCCCAGCACACTGCCCTCCCAGAACCTTAATGTGTTCACCAATCCAGAAGCTCCCAAACTCTGTCATCTGGGGATTTTTATGGAGATTTCATTATAGAGCCATGATTGAATAAATCATGGCTCGTGGCCATTAATTCAATGTCTAGGTGTTTCCCCTTCCTGGAGGCTTGAGGGTGGGACTGAAAGTGCCAAGCTTCTAACCAAGGCTTGGATTTCTGGTGACCAGCCCCCATCCTGATACTACTTATAGGTCCTCTAACAGTCTTCTCATCAGAACAAAAGACAGAACAGAGAGGGTCCTAATTCTCCTGCTCTCTCTCTCTCTCTCTCTCTCTCTCTCTCTCTCTCTCTCTCTCTCTCTCTGTGTATGTGTGTGTGAGATATTGGGGCTTAAGCCCAGAGGTACTCTACCACCAAACTACATTCCCATCCCTTTTTACTTTATAAAAATTTTGAAACAGGGTCTCATTAAGTTGCCCAGGTTAGCTTTGAACCTGTGATCCTCAGCTTCCCAAATACTGGAATTAGAGGTGTGTACCATCATGCCTGGCTCTCAGGCTGCTTTTAAAAAAAGTTTCCATCAGTTACAGAGCTGCTAACTCCACCTCCAAGCTTTTCCAACACCCTCATATGTGCAACATGCCTGAACAAGATCAGATATATGATCTTTCTGGGGTGGCAGTAGTAAGCATGCCCACCATCTTTTACTCTGCAGAGTGCAGAGGAACCCAAGGGCACACATGCAGATCACAGTGTCCAGAGCAAAGAACTGACAGTGTGTGCAGAAATCCTGAGAGCATATCCCATAGCTGAGTGTGTGCCTGCAGGAGCCTGCCCTTTTTGTCCATATAAACTTTACTCCTTGTATCCACAGAGGATCAGTCCACGACCCTCTGAGGATGCAACTGTCTGCCCTGTGCTTGAACACAAGTCCCAATAATGCCTTGTTTGGATGGTATTGCTTGCTCTTTTGTGATTTTTTATCTCTAACAAAGCAAAAGAACTCCACAGTGATTGATAACATCAGCACTCAAGAAATTATAAAAAGTTTTAGGGGCTGTAAGCCAGGAACATACATATTTGATAAAGATCAAATATCTCCCTACGATACTATGCTCATACTGTGTTTTGCAATCTACAAAGTTTGAAGAGCTCTGCACTAGGTCACTGGTGCTGAAAATGTGGCCCCAGAACCATCAGTATTAATATTCCTTGGGATTTGTTAGAAATGCAAATTCTCAGATCCCACTCCAAACTACTACATCAGAATGCCTGGAGATGAGGCCAAGGAATCTGTATTTCGGTAAAAATCATCTCTCTTTCCAGGTGACTCTGCTAAAGTTTGAGACCCACCACTCAGACTATTCTGGGGGCCCACAGTGACCCAGGAATCCCCACCCTTACTGGTAACATGAAGAGATGAGGAAGCTACAGCTTAAGGCAAGTCTTTTGTCTTACTCTGTCAAAAACCATGCTGACAGTCCACCCACAAGTAGGTGGGGTATATCTTGACAATGCTTGGAGGATAGTTTCTTTCCAAGTTCAGGCAAATTCTTCCCTAAAGGCTGAGAATGGTCTAGATTTTTACTACACAGTTTGGTCCTTTGCAGTGGCATCTGTAAACTGAGGCTAAAGCCCTTAAAGGGTTGTTGTGAGAACTAAATGATGCTTACAAAATGCCTAACAGCATCCAAGGTATAGAACAGTCACTTGTCACTTGGTGTTGGTGTTTGCTCTGCCTGACACTGCCTTTCACAAGCATGGGAGATGCTCAGTAGACGTGACTGATTGGTAACTGATACACTGGAGATGGAGGCAGGCTGTTCTGGCTTATTCCTCTGTTTTGCCAGTCCAGGAGACAGGAAAGAAATCATAATTCAAAAGCAGAAAAGGAGACAGAGAAGGGAAGATAAGGAGGAATGATGCATTTTTAGAGCAATGGAAACAATGACTTCTCTTGGAAGAAGTGGAATGCACAAGGAAATACCGCGTGGTTATTTCTTTTCAGTCACAGTTATAGGATTTTAGAGCTGGAAAGGGAACTTGAAGCTCACAGATCCACTGCCTTACTACCCAGGTGAAGCAGCAAGAGTTAGAGCTGGAGACAGAATTACTTACTGAGGATAGGCACTGCCTGCTACATCTTATCATAAATTGAGCCAATTTATCTCCATGGGAACCTTTGAAAATTGTGAAATTACAGAAAATGTGGGGAAGGAGGGCGTCGTTCTGAGTGTAATTTATTTCTTTACAATCTGTTTTTTCTTTTCTTTTTTCTTCCTGTTTACCAACTTCTCTTCTCTCTCTTCTCTTCCTTCTTTTCATAATTCTCCCACCTAGAGACTTGACCTAACCCAGGAATCTGAGGCCACTGGACATCGGCTCTTGACCTTCCTGGCCCAGCATGCCCCCACCTGACTTGCCTCCTTGGCACTGCTCTGGTTTCTGCAGTCCAAAACTCACAACTGGCCTTGCCTAGGCCCGGGTACTGATGGCTATCAACAGGAAACACCTCATTTGGTTCTTTGAAAATACTTGTGATCCTTGAATATCTAGAACCACAATAGAAACATATTCCAAAACTGCTTCTCTTCCTTTGGTTCTTTAACCCTTTTCTGAAACTCTTGTAAGAAGTTGCTATTAAAATGGTCTATTTGTGTCGGCAGAATGCAAAATGCCAAACCTCTGGAGAGACGGGAACCTTTCTTCCTACAAACCTCATGTGACAGGTGGCCTAACATTATCTCTTAACCACAGCTCACAATGGCTACAGAAAGCATTTTGAAATGTCCTCGCCCTCCCGGGAGGAGTGGTTACTTCTAGAAATCGAGTCCAGGGTGTTTGGGGTTTGGATGTTTACAAGTGCAAGAGGAAAACAGCTGAGAGTCCTGGCATTGGCTTAGACCACGTGGGCGGTCCCCTGTGGTAGAATGGACTGAGGGACATCCTTTCTAGATCGACCTCTGCTTAGGCTTTTACTGTGGAGTTCTGCTGAACAGTCTTTTGATGCCTGTCATGTAGTATCCGGGCCCACGTAGGGAAACTGTAATAGCAGCCCCCCGAGGATGCCTCTGGGGCAGATGGGGAGGAGGCCCGAAGCCTTGGCACAAGTGACAGGTGACGATGCACTGGAACAGCTGCACAAAGGAAGAGGCCCACACGACGAGTACCTGAGTGTACACACGCGTGCCCGACCTCGTCCATGCACAGCCCGAGCGCCGGGCTCCAGTGCAGATGTGCCCAGTGGAGGCTGGCAACTGCGAGACACAATCCCGGTTAGGGGAAAGACTCAATCCGCCCGCCCCTCCGAGTCGAGCTCAGAGACCGGGCAGGAGCAGGGCCTCTCCTACTGGCACGGCTACCAGACAGCTCACTTCTCCCCCGGGCATCTCCGCAGACACTAGGCAGAGACGAAGGAGGGACGAGGACTAGGTGGAGGGGAAGGAGCACATCTGGCGCAAAGCCCCAGCCGCGGTCTTCTCTCCCCCACGCTTACCCGGGCTCGGACCCCGCCTCGAGCCGGCAAAGGAAGGGGCGCAGCGTTCCCCACCAGGAAACGGGGTGCAGGGGCGCGTGCGCGCCTCCAGGGTGCCGGGCCCCGCCGGCGGGCGCGGAGAGGTGGGCGCCCAGGCGGCGGCGCCGGGCCGGCGACGGGGCGGGAGGTGGGAGGCGCGGAGGAGCCGGGCTGCCAGCCGTCACCTCTTCTCCGCCCAGCGCGCACGTAGGCTCGGCGCCCCCCCTGCGCGCCCGCCCGAGGAGCATCTGCATCCCGACGGGTGAGGACCCAAGCCGGAGGAGCCCAGCGAGACTGGGGCGACTGCTTCCCTTCCTCCAGAACGGCCGCTCCCCTCGCTCTAAATGCCAGTCGCCAGGTTGGGAAAACTGCCAGACTTCATCCCTAAAATAAGCCCCTGCAGGGCGTGGCTGGCGTGCTGGAGCCGAGCGGCCGGGGAGAGCTGGCCGTGGCTGCGAGTGACTCTCGTGCTGTGCCTGGAGAGAGCGCGGAGGAGGAGGGTGAGCGCGGAGCGTCCTCCGGTGGAGATGCTGTTCAGACACGGTCCGCGGCAGCGGTAGAAGCGGTTTTGCTCGCCTTTGTTTTCTTTGTACTTAGTTTTTCGGTGAGATGCTATTTTGGTCAAAGGAAGAAATGGCCTTCCAAGAGCTCACCCGGCGGCTGGCCACAGTGATCACTCATGTCGGTAAATGGAGCTTTTTTGCCTAACGGAGGGTGGGGCGTGGGCTCTAGGGAGGCGCCTCGGCCTCGGGGCCTTAGGCACTGCGTGGGGCGGCCAGTCACAGGCAGGTCCCGGGGGCCCTACGCCTGGCAGGGCAAGGGGAGGCCGCGAGGCAGGTGCTTTCACCAGGTGGTTGTCAAGTCTGTTGAGCCCTAAGCTGAGAGCTACAGGGCTGTTAGGATGGGCTACCCTCTTCTGACCGCCCAGGGAGGGTGGGGGTGAAGTGGGGAGTTGCACTGTGGTTATGGGATAATGAGAAAGAAGGGACACATGAGGAATGAATGTGGGTGTTTTCCAGCTGGAACTACTGCCACACTACGGGAGGCTTAATTAAAAAGAGTAAGGAGAGGCAGGTTACACTGGAGGATCTCTGCGCTGTCTGGCTCCCCGCTTGTATTGCGCAGAGGTCAGCACCCCACAGGCGAATCCCGAGGAGAAACCTTGGCAAGCCTAAGGAGACCAAGCAATTCTAATGCTCTTGCAAGAGTCAAAATGGGGAATAAAACATGCGTTCCTTGCTCCTGAAGAGAGTTGCGATGGAAGGACAGGCTCAATGTACTGAAGGAAAGAAGACATTGAGGCAGTCACTGGTTCTTTCTTAGCATTTTTTTTCTCTACCCCTTCACTGAGCCTTCCTCCAACACACACACACACACACACACACACACACACACACACACACACACACCTTCGGAACTTTTGCATATGGATGACTACAATTCTACAATTATCTGAGTAATTTTCTGTGTTGATGACTTTGCTTTCAGACCCATCTGTGAACATAGTTGTGTGTACATGTATGTTGTGTCCTGTGTGTGTGTGTTACTAGGGATTGAACCCAGAGGTGCTTTACCATTGAACTACATGCCCAGATCTTTTCATTTCTTTTTTATTTTCTATTTTGAGACAGGGTCTAAATTGCCCAAGCTGGCCTCCAACTTGCTATTTTCCTGCCTCTGCCTCCCAAGTATCTGGGATTACATGCACGTGCCGCTGTGCCCACACACAAATCAGTTTTTATTGATAAAGCCAGGAAGTGTTTGCCTCCGTTTTCTATATATTTGTTAAAACTGTTTTTTTTCCCCCCTCTCATATGTTAAATATCTCTCCACGGTTGCTCTTTGAGTGCCCTAGTCCAGTGTGTTTGGTGCAATAATGATGCACGGTCTGTAAAGACAGACTGTGTAAAGATGATTTACATGGCAAGGCCTACTTTTGATAACTCAGCTTTTAAAACTGTTTCTGGTGCCAAATGCAGCCCCTCAGCTTCTAAGAAAAAAGGTCGGGAGAATCCTACCAGGGAAGACTGAATGTGAAATATTGCTGAATGCAGGGTGCAATAAGAAGAAAAAACCTAATGAAACAGAATTTAGAATTTGAACTAAATTGAATGCTAAAATGATTGTTAAGTGATAGTCACATGTCACTTAAAAATGGAACTAGGTTCTGAGAAATGTATTATTAGGTTATTTTGTTATTGTGGGAACATTGTAGCATATACTTACACAAACTAAGATGGCTATGAGGCCTCTAGGTCATACAATCATGTGGAAGCATCAGGTTGTATAGTCTGTCGTTGACAGTATTAGCATGTGCATGACATTGTGGTATAGGGGAATGGTAGTGGCCTGAGTATGGCTATCTGAATTTGTATCATTCCTAAATAAATCCTTCAACCTCAAGTTGAAAAATAGAAATTTTAATGCTTTTTTACCTAGCTCAAAGGCTACTTATAAAGATAAATAAGATATGGGTGAAAGCACTGCCTAAATTGTGATTATACTGATCTTTCAGTTATTGATCCTATCACTGGTCCCTCTGTCTCTGACTTGGAGTGAAGTCTGCCACCTGTTAAATGAGAAGATTTACCTGGATGATTGTCAAGGCCCTCCCATTTTTCTGGATGTAGGATATTTTTAAAGATCTGGTAGGCAGTATCCCTTGGCTAATACCAGGCTGCCTGTGGGGGGCAGGCTATAGCATTTTCCTGCCGGCCTTGCTCCCTTCTTTCTTCCATAGCTCCATGCAGGATACACACACGAATTTGCTGTAGTTTCTGCTCTGAAAGAACTTCTAATGAACTCTGGCATTTGTGTGCTTTGCAATATTCTGTCTTCTCATGTATAATCTCATAAATCTGTGAAGTAGGTGGGATATACATTTTTATTCCAATCATATAGATGAAGGAATTGAGACTCAGCGAGTGCTATGGTTTAAGCAAACTCTGCAAAGCAGTTGCTAGGGTTTGGATATGTCCTGTCCCCCAGAAAAGCTCATATGTTGGCAATGAAGAAATGTTCAGCAGGGAAATAATGGAGTCAGGGCTCTAATCTCATCAGTGGATAGATCTGCTGATGAATTAATAACTTGAATTTGTGGTGATTTTAGGCAGGTATGGTGTGGCTAGAGTAGGAGGTCACTGGGGACCTAGCCTGGGGGATGATATCTGTCCCTAGGCTTTTCCTCTCACTCTCTCTGCTTCCTGGCGGCCATGGGTTGAGTAGTTTTCTTCAGCCACACCCTGCCACCATGATATTTCTGTCTGGGAGCCTACTGTCTACGAATTGAATCTCTGAAACCCTACGAGCAGAATAAATCTTTCCTCCTCTAAGTTGTTCTTTTTAAAATTTTATTTATTTATTTATTTATTTATTTATTTTTTGCGGTACTGGGCATTGAACTCAGGGGCATTCTACCTCCAAGCTACACCCCCCAGCCCTATTTTTTTTTTTATTATTCTTTATTTTGAAACCAGGTCTCACTAAGTTGTGGAGTGCCTCACTAGGTAGCTGAGTCTGGCCGCGAACTTGGATCCTCCAGTCTCAGCCTCCAAATGCTGGGATTACAAGTGTGCGCCACCACGCCCGGCTTATTTATTTATTTTTAATTGGTGCATCGTAATCATACATCTTTGTTAGGTACAAGCTGGTGAAGGCATACATGCACACATTTCTCATTTAACCCTTCCCCAATTCCCACCCCACTCCCTCCTCCTCAAGTTCAGTTAGTGATTGACTTTGATGTGTGAAAGTACATCATGCTCATTAGGGTGTCCCTCCCTCCCCCCTCACCTTCTGTTAAGTCAAATTCTTTGCTCATCTAAGGATTCTCCTTCTTCATCTGGAGTCCCTCTTATGTCCCATTTTCTCCCTAGCTTACACATATTAGGGAGAGCATATGATTTTTTACATTTTGTGACTGACTAATCTCACTTAACATAATGTTTTCCAGTTCCATCTATTTCCCGGCAAATAACATGATTTTGTTCTTCTTTATGGCTGAGTAAAATTCCATTGTGTACATCCCATAGTTTTGTAATCCATTCATCTGTTGATGGACATCTTGGCTGGTTCCATAGTTTAGCAATTGTAAATTGTGCAGCTATAAACATAGATACACATGCAGTCTGATAGTTTGGTTTCTATTCTTTTGGGTACATACCCAGAAGTGGTATTGCTGGATCATATGGTAGGTTCATTCCCATTTGTCTGAGGATCCTCCATACTGTTTTCCAAAGTGGTTGCACTAATTTGCAATCCCACCAGCAATGTATTAGGGTTCCCACTTCTCCACACCCTCTCCAGCATTTGTTGTTGTTTGTGTTCTTGATGATTGCCATTCTGATTGGGGTTAGGTGAAATCTCAAGGTAGTTTTTATTTGCATCTCTCTGATTGCTAATGATGTAGAACATTTCCTCATACGTTTATTGACCATTTGTATTTCTTCTTTTGTGAAGTGTCTATTTAGATCCTTTGGTCATTTTTTGACTGGGTTACTTGTTTTCTTAGCTGTGAGTTTCTTGAGTTCCCTGTATATCCTAGATATTAGTCCTCTATCAGAAGAGTAGCTGGCAAAAATTTTCTCCCACTCTGTGGGCTCTCTGTTGAGGTTCTTGATAGTTTCCTTTGCTGCACAGAAGCTCTTCAGTTTAATGCAATCCCATGTATTGATTTTCCTTTGAGTTGCTTGTGCTTTTGGGGTCTTGTTGAGAAAGTTTTTACCTGTGCCTATGTGTTGTAGTGTTGGCCCTATGCTCTCTTCAAGTAGCTACAAGGTCTCTGGCCTAACTTCCAGGTCTTTGATCCACCTTGAGTTGACTCTTGTGCAGGGTGAGAAAGTGGGGTTTATTTCCATTTTTCTGCATATGGTTAACCAGTTTTGCCAACACCATTTGTTAAAAAGGCTATCTTTTTCCAGTGTATGTTTTTGGCTCCTTTGTCAAAAATCAGTTGACTGTAAGCAGGTTAGTCTGTTTCTGAATCTTCTATTCTGCTCCGTTGGTCTATGTGTCTGTTTGTGTGCCAATACCATGCTGTTTTTATTACTGTGGCTTTGTAGTAGAGTTTGAAGTCAGGTATTGTGATACCTCCTGCATGGTTCTTGTTGCTAAGAACTACTTTGGCTATTCTGAGGTTTATGTTGTTCCAAATGAATTTGAGGACTGATTTTTCTATGTCTGTGAGGAGTGACCTTGGTAATTTCATGGGTATTGCATTGAATCCGTAGATCACTTTTGGGAGGATGGCCATTTTGATGGTATTTACTCTGCCTATCCAAGATCATGGTAAGTCTTTCCATCTTCTAAGGTCTTCATCGATTTCTTTTTTCAGCTTTTTGTAGTTTTCCTTATAGAGGTCTTTTACCTCTTTGGTTAGGTTTATCCCTAAGTATTTTATTTTTGGGGGTGCTATTGTGAGTGGAAATATTTTCTGGATTTCATTTTCAGTGGTTTTATGGTTGGCATACAGGAAAGCTTCTGATTTCTTAAGATTGAGTTTGTATCTAGACACTTTGCTGAATTTGTTGATCAGTTCTGTAAGTTTTTTTGGCTGACTTTGTTGGGTCTTTTAAGTATAGTATCATGTCATCTGCAAAAAGGGATAATTTTAGTTCTTCTTTCCCTATTTTTACCCCTTTGATTTCCTTCTTTTGCCTTATTGCTCTGGCTAGAGTCTCAAGTACTATGCTGAAGAGAAGAGGTGAAAATGGACATCCTTGTCTTGTTCCTGTTTTTAGTGGAAACTCTTGCAGTTTTTCTCCATTTAATACGATGTTGGCTGTGGGCCTATTGTATATTGCTTCTACGATTTTGAGGTATGTTCCTTCTTTCTGACTCTCTGCAGTGCTTTTAGCATGAATGGGCATTGGATCTTGTCAAATGCTTTTTCAGCATCAATTGAGATGATCATGTGATTTTTGTCTTTAATTCTGTTTATGTGGTGAATTACATGGATTGTTTTTCATATGTTGAACCAGCCTTGCATCCCTGGGATGAACCCGACTTGGTAATGCTGTATAATTTTCTTGATGTGGTTTTGAATACTCATTGCTAGTATTTGGTTTAGCAGTTTTGCATCTAAATTCATCAATGATATAGGCCTATAGTTTTCGTTTCTTGAGCTGTCTTTATTTCGCTTTGGTATTAATGTGATGTTGGCTTCATAGAATGTGTTTGGGAGGGTCCCATTTCTTTCTATTTTACGGAATAGTTTGAGGAGTATTGGGATTAGCTCTTCTATAAATGTTTTATAAAATTCACTTGTAAAACCATTTGGCCCTAGGCTTTTGTTTGATGGTAAACTCTTTATTGCTGTTTCTATTTCTTTGATTGTTATGGGTCGATTTAAGTTTTCTATATCTTCTTGACTCAATTTTGGAAGGTTATATGTATCTAGAAAATTGTCAATTTCTTCTGGATTTTCCATTTTGTTGGAGTATAGTTTTTCAAAATAGTTTCTGATGATCTCTGTATTTCCATACTGTCGGTGGTAATATCACCCTTTTCATCTCTTATTTTGGTAATTTGGGTTGATTCTCTCTTTCTTTTGGTTAGGTTGGCCAATGGTTTGTCTGTCTTGTTTATTTTTTCAAGAAACTAGCTTTTGTTTTTTTTGATTTTCTGTATTGATTTTTATTCTCTATTTCATTAATTTCGGCTCTGACTTTCATAATTTCTTGTCTTCTGCTGGCTTTGGGGTTAGACTGTTCTTGTTTTTCAAGAGTTTTGAACTGTGTCATTACGTTATTTATTTAGTGATTTTCCATTCTTCATATGTGGGCACTCAGTGCTGTAAATTTTCCTCTTAGTACTCCCTTCAAGGTGTCCCATAGGTTTTGATATGTTGTGTCTCTGTTTTCATTGGTTTCTAGGAATTTTTTAATTTCTCCCCTTACTTTTTCTATGACCCATTCCTCGTTCAGCAATGTGGTGTTCAGTCTCCATGTGTTTACATGGTTACTCTGGGTCTTCTTAGAGTTGATTTCCAGTTTCACTCCATTGTGGTCTGAAACGATGAAGGGAATTATGTTACATTTTTTGAATTTGCCAGTGCTCTCTTTGTGGCCCAGAATGTGGTCTATTTTGGAGAAGGTTTCATGGGCTGCTGAGAAAAATGTGAATTCAGCTGTAATTGGGTGAAATATTCTGTATGTGTCTAACAGGTCCATTTGGTTTATGGTATTATTTAGGTCTGAAGTATCTTTACTGACCTTTTGTTTAGAAGATCGGTCTAGTGATGTGTGAGGAGTATTGAAGTCTCCCAGTATTAGTGTATTGGGATCTATGTGTGAGTTTATATCATGCAGAGTTTGTTTTATGAAAGTGGCTGCACCTATGTTTGGGGCATAGATGTTGATAATTGTATATTCCTCTTGCTGGATTTTTTTTTTAATTGTAGTAATTAGTGCATTGTAAGCGTACATCTTTGTTAGGTACAAATTTTTAACAACATATTTGCACACAATTCTCATTTGACCCCTTCCCCAATTCCCACCCCGTTCCCTCGCCCTCCCTCCCCCTCAGGTTCAGTTCAGTGAGTGACCTTGATATGATTGTGTAAGTACATCATGTGCCTTAGGGTGTCCCCCTACCCCGTCCATCCCCTACGATTAAATCAACTTCTTTGCTTATCGAGGATCTCTCCTTTTCATCTGGAGACCCTCCTATGTCCCATCTTCCTCTAGCATCTCTTGCTGGATTTTTACTAGTAAAAAATGACCTTCTTTGTCTCTTTTGATAAGCTTAGCCTTGAAATCTAATTTATCTGATATCATAGTTGCTACTCCTGCTTGTCTTCGAGTTCCATTGGCATGGATTACCTTACTCCAGCCCTTCACCTTTAGTTTGTGGGAATCTTTGCCTGTAAGGTGTGTTTCTTGCAGGCAGCATATAGATGGATTCTGGGCTTTAATCCATTTTGTCACCTTGTGCCTTTTTATTGGGAAGTTGAGACCATTTATATTCAGTGTGAGTATTGAGAGATGATTTTTAATTCCTAATATTTTGGGTTTTGACTTCTGTTTCAGTAGTGTTTGTTCTTTGCTTAGTTGTTTGCTTCCTGGAAATTATTGTTTCTCTGGTTCTCTGACATTTACTTGTTAGTTCTTCTTTGTAGTTAATCTCTTTGAGTATTTTCTCTAGTGCTGGTTTGGAAGACATAAATGCTTTCAGTTTCTGTTTGTCATGGAAGGTTTTTATATCCCCATCAATTTTGAGAGAGAGTTTTGCTGGGTAGGAGAATCTTGGCTGCAAGTTATTTTCTTTCAGAGTTTGGAATATGTTACTCCCGCCCCTCCTGGCTTTCATGACTTGGTTTGGGAGGTCTGGAGTGATTCTAATTGGTTTGCCTCTAAATGTCACTTGGCCTTTTACTTTTGTTGCCTTTAGAATTCTTTCCTTAGCCTCTACATTAGTCAACTTGATTATTATGTGATGTGGTGAACCTCTTCTTTGGTCTTGTCAAAGGGGGTTCTGTATGTTTCCTGTACCTGTGTGTCAACTTCTCTTTCTATGTTTGGAAAATTCTCTGATATTACTTCTTTGAAAAGGTTGTTTATTCCATTAGTTTCAACTTCTAATCCCTCTTCTATGCCTATTATTCTTAGGTTAGCTCTTTTAAAGTTGGCCTAGATCTCATCGATTCATACTGTCGATTTTTTTTTCTAGATTATGTACAATGGATTCATTTTTGGAATGGTCATCTTCTAAGAGTGATATTCTATTTTCCATGTGGTTTAATCAACTGTTTATAGTTTGTATTGATACCTTCACTTCTATTATTGCATCTTTCACATCCTTCACTTCCCTCAAGGCTTCTCTATGATTCCTGCTCAGGGTGTCGGATTCTTTGTTGATTTATTCCTTTATTTCTTTCCAGCTCTCTCTGCATTATTTCTGGAAGTTATTTTTTGTTTTTTTTTTTTTTTTTTTTTTTTTTTTTTTTTTTTTTTTTTTTTTTTTTTGCAGTACTGGAGATGGAACCCAGGGGCATTCTACCTCAGAGCTACACCCCTAGTCCTGTTTTTTTATTCTTTATTTTGAAACCGGGTCTCACTAAGTTATGGAAGGCCTCATTAAGTAGCTAAGGCTGGCCATGAACCCGGATCCTCCAGTCTCAGCCTCCCAAATACTAGGATTACAAGCCTGCACCACCACGCCCAGCTTTTCTGGAAGTTTTGTATCGTTTCTATTATTAAAGATCTGAATTGTCCTTCTGGTAATCTCTGCCATTCAGTGTTGTTGAATTCTGTTATCATGGGATTGTATTGACTCATTGTTTCTTTGGTATTTTTCCTTCCCATGTTTCCCTGTTCTTAAATTTATATCTTTGCTGCTCTTGCAAGCTTTCTCTGAATTTATAGGTTTCTTATTTTTATTTTCTCTCTGTGAATGGTATCTTGCACTGAGTTGCAATTACTCTGGGACTTCTTCTGCCCACTCTATTGGTGCCTTTGGTGGGTTTCAGGTGTTGACTTCTAGGGTCTAGCAAAAGCTAACAAAGCAACCAATCCTCCAAACAAACATAGATAAATCAAGGCAATGCAAAATGAAAACAGAGTAAAAACAAAACAAAACAAAAACCCCCAAAACAAACAACAACAACAAGAAACAAAATAAAAAACCCTGCAAGATTATAAGAACAGACCTGATTTGGCCTCTGCAGATCTTTTGGGTAGATCTCTGCTGCTGTGGGCAGCTGGCAAAATGGTGGCTGCCACTGCCGAGCACACGCTGGCTCCTTTGTTCTCCGTGGTCTGTTTTCTGGGTTCTGATCAGCTGCTTTTGTTGCTTTGTTCACTTTTCTGCTGTTATTCTTTTCTTTCCTTCCGTCAAGAAGCTGCTTTTGCATCAGTTTTGATTCAAGCTCTGCAGTGCAGTTGATCTCTGCTCTGGCTCTGGAGGGAGAGGTGAGCTGGGATGACCCCACGAGGGCTTAAGCTGGTTGTACCACGCATTCTGGTAACTGTCGAAGGTTATGGTGCCTGGTTAGGATGTGGAGTTCAGGAGTCGCTTACTCCACCTCTTGTTGCTGGGAATGCAGAAGGTCATTATATATTTCTTTGTTGGTAGATCCCACGCTGGGCAGCTGGCTAAATGGCGGCCAGCACTCTGCAGCGTGGCACCGCTGCTGCGCAGACAGGCTCCTTTGCTCTCCCTGGTCAGCTTTCTGGATTCTGTACAGCTGTAGTTCAGTTTTCGTGGGTTTGTTCACTTTTTTGTTGCTTTTTTTCTTCTGTCAAGAAGCTGCTTTTATGGCAGATTTGAATGGAGCTCACAGCGCCTGATGAGAGGTGTCTCACTCCGACGCCATCTTCTCTGAGTTGTTCTTGTCAGGTATTTTGTTCACTTCAGTGAAAAAGCTAACTAATACAGTGGGTGCTGGAAACTTAATCCTCAGCACATTGGCAGGTGGGGTCTAGTGGGAGGTATTTAGGTCATGAGGGCTCCACCCTCATGAATAGATTAATGCCAATTATAAAAGGGCTTGAAGCTGTAAGTTTGATCTCTTGTTTGGTTTTGCCCTCTCTTTGCCATTCTTCCCTGAGAAGGCCCTCACCAGATGTGTCTCCTTTGTCCTGAACTTTCTGGTCTCCAGAACTGTAAGAAATAAATTTCTTTTCTTTATAAAATTTCCAGTCTGTGGTATTCTGTCATAGCACTATGAAACAGGCTGAGACACTGACTCAAAGAGAAATAGAAAACCCAAATAGACCTAGAACAACTGAAGAGACTGAATTAGTAATAATAATAAAAACTTCCCACAATGAAAAAATCAGAATCAGATAGTTTCACTGGCAAATACTATCCAGTATTTAAAGAAGAATAAATAGCATTTCTTTACAAATTATTCCAAAAAATAAAATAGAAAAGGTAGGAATAGTTAACTCATTTTATGTATTACCCTATTATCAAAACCAGACAAACACACAGGAAAACTGTAGGCCAATGTGTCTTATAAATATGTATACAAAAAGTCTCAACATAATTCTAATACCAAGTCCAGCAACATATGTGGGATTTATCCCAGAAATGCAATATTTATTTAATATCCAAAAATAAGTTGTCATGTCCCATGTCCCATGTCAATAGAATGAAAGACAAAACCTACATGATTCTCTGTGTAAAGGCAGGAAAAGCATTTGACAAAATTCAACAACCTTCCTAATTTTTTTTTTTTTTTTAGTGGTACTGGGGATTGAACCCAGTGGTACTGGGGATTGTACCTCCGAGCTATACCCTCAGCCCTATTTTTTATTCTTTATTTTGAAGCAGGGTCTCACTAAGTTGTGGAGGGCCTCACAACTTGCTGAGACTGGCCGTGAACCTGCGATCCTCCCATCTCAGCCTCCCAAGTCCTGGAATTACAAGCATATGCCACCATGCCCTGCTACTACAATCTTTCCTAACATGAGCAAGTCTTACTTATAGGTCAAAATCACAACATATATTTCTTTGTGGCCTTCCAGGTCAAATTAGCCACGAAAGTAGAAGATCAAGAGTCATGTATTTAATTGAATGCAGAGGATGTCTCTATCCCTTGAATTTCCTCATCTCTAAAGTAGGATGATAATTATGCCAATCACTCTACTTATTTCACAAGTTGGAATGAATCCATTTATTCTGAAAGTGGTTCAAAATAAATACTTTGAGGACTATAGCAAAAGGAAGTCTGAATATAAAATGACTTCAGTTGCCCTCTTTATGGACTAGCAGAAGAAGCAAAAAAAGGAGTGCTTTATTGCTCCTCCAAGTCTGGTAAGAGGCTGCCTCTACCAATTTTCCCCTGGTTCTTGACTAAAAACTGCTCTCCATAAGCAGTATGTGTTTGCCCTCCTAGGAGCACAGGTTGGAAAGAGAATGGCTTACTTGCCTGTAGGAGGATTGAGCGGGGTCAACATGGGCAGAGTTAGTGAGACAAGAGTGGTAGAATACATGACGAGGAGCTGGGCGTGGTGGTGCACGCTTGTAATCCTGTACTTAGGAGGCTAAGACAGGAGGATCACAGGTTTGTGGCCACCCTCAGCAACTTAGTGAGGCCTTCCACAATTTAGTGAGACCCTATTACAAAATAAAAAATAAAATAGGGCTGGGGGTGTAGGGAGTGTAGCTCAGAGGTAGAATACCCCTGGTTCCATTCCCAGTGCAAAAAAAAAAAAAAAAAAAAAAAAAAAATCGAAAAGGCCCCAAGACCTACCTTTACTTTGGCAGCAATGGTAATTGTGAGAGGCTGCCTCGAGGGAGTGTAGGATGATCCTTTGGAATTAGCTGGAACTGTCCAGAGCTCCTGGAAGGAGGGTAATTCAAGGCTCTTAAGAATATGCCTCTCAGCCGGGCGTGGTGGCGCACGCTTGTAATCCCAGCATTCGGGAGGCTGAGACCGGAGGATCCGGGTTCGAGGCCAGCCTCAGCTACCTAGTGAGGCACTCCACAACTTAGTGAGACTCGGTTTCAAAATAAAGAATAAAAAATAGGGCTGGGGGTATAGCTCGGAGGTAGAATGCCCCTGGGTTCAACCCCCAGTACCGCAAAAAAAAAAAAAAAAAAAAAGAATATGCCTCTCTGTTGGGCATGGCAGCTCATACTTGTAATCCCAGTACTTGAGAGACTGAGACAGGAAGATTGCAGATTCAAGGCTAGTGTGCAGTAACTTAGTGAGAACTTGCTTCAAAATAAAAAATTTTTAAAAAGGGTTGGGGGTATAGCTCGGAGATAGAGTTCAACCTTCAGTCTCTGTCTGTCTCTGTCTCTGTGTCTCTCTTTCACACACACACACACACACACACACACACACACACACACACCATCTTTTGTACAATATACTTGGAGGTGGTAATGTCATGGTGTGGAGAGACTGTTGTTCCACATTTTATCAACATTGTACACGTACACGCAGAGTTGATTCATACAAGGCTCTAGATCTTCAATGTTTGCAATGCTTTAAAGCAATTTGAATCAGAAACTTTGGTGGATTTTCTTTAGGAGAGGTTTCTACACCTTCTCTAGAAGCAGGGTTTGCTTGTTTTGTTTTATGCTCTGATTACAGAAGGTCTTCACCTGTGCTCAAGAGTCCAGTTTAGGGGTTCTCTGCCCTACTCCCAGCAGTGAAAGGCTTTGTCTATAGAGAGAAAGGTGCTTTTCCTGGGCAGTTCCCCTCTGCCAGGTCTGCACTCCTGATGGTGGCTCCTCTAGTGTCCAGTGTCTAGAGGGAAGACCCTGCTAGTGGCTGTGAGCTTTCTTGCACATGCATCACGGTTCCCAAGGGGCTCTATGCACTCCTGCTCATCCAAACTCACTTAGCCTTGTATTAGTCATTTAAAACTTGTAGGTGAGCCTGGTGTGGTGGTGCACACCTATAATTTCAGTACTTGGGAGGCTGAGATAGGAGGATCGCAGGTTCATAGACAGCCTCAGCAATGTAGCAACACTCTCCAATGTAGCAAGACTCTGTTTCAAAAAATAAAATAAGATAAAAATAAAATGTCCGCAGGTGTAGCTCGGAGGTAGAATGCCTCTGGGTTCAATCCCTAGTACCACAATAACAAATGAACAAGAAGACAAACTTGTAGATAATTTCTTCTTGTTTGCTTGTATAGGTTCAAAAGAAACTGTGATTTTTGGCTTATCTGGCTGTTTCTTGGTGGGATGGAGTCAGCCTTTTTCCAGCATTCTGGCTCCAGGGGGAAATAGCACATCTCCCTGGCTTTTTACCTTGTGTCTATTTCACAGAAACTATGCAACTCTTCTACACAGCCTCCCGCATCACAGTGTTGTTCCTGTCATGCTGTTGTGTTTGTCATACTAGGACGGACCTATGCAAACTATGTCAGAAAACCGGAATCAAAGGGTTTCCCTGATACACTTGATATTTGCCTTAAAAGGAGGAATGATAGGTCCTTTTTGGGGGGCAGGGAGTTTGAAGAAGCCAGAGGACATGGAAATAATATTTTAAATGATGTTATGATAGCTACCATTTATTTCCTTGCTTTTTAATGTCACATCTTGTGCTTTTTGTACATTGTTGACTTAATTAAATCTAATTGGAAGTGTAGCCCATTTCTATGGAGAACAAATTTGAAGCTTAAACAGTTTAGGAAACTTATCCAGGGTTATACAGGATAAGAACTAAAAGTCATGTCTGGCTGGCCCAGGCCTACACACCATCACATTTCATTTCATTTGCCATTATAGAATTATACATAAACCACCAAATGCTGGGAGTGTTATTATGAGTTTAAAAATTTTATTTTTAAGTTCTAATGGAAGCTGAAAACTTTAGTCCCAGAATGTGCTTCACAAGTCATTCGAAAGGTTGATTTATTAATAGTCACTTTCTTCTGAAGAAAAAATGTCAGTTAAACCTAGAGGGTTTACTCTGTAACCTTTAAACATGCAAAGATAGTAAATATGAACTGCTTAGGCAGGAATAAGGCTTTATCAAGAAAGGCGTTTTTAGCCAGGCATGATGGTGCTGCCCTGGAACCCCAGCACTGGGGGCTGAGACAGGAGCATCACTGGTTTGCAGCCAGCTTCAGCAACTTAGTGACACCCTGTTTCAAGTAAAAAATAAAATAGGGCTGGGGATGTAGCTCAGAGGTAGAATACCCCTTGGTACCCCCCTCCAAATTCTCAGTGCCCCCAAAATACATATAAAAAGAAAGAAAAAAAAAGAAAGAAGGCAGGCATTTTTATTATAACCTGTTGTTACCATGGCAATGTGACAGTACTACTCTGCATTTTTATGTAGTGTAAAAGAGTCCCTGGATTTAAAAGACTTTTACTATGAAGGAGATTCAAGTAGTGTCTACCCATGTGGACAAACTACAAGGTTCCAAAATATTTGAGCACGTTGGCTTAGAAGAGCTACTTGTGCATGTCTTTGTTCAGTTATCTGATTCCAGATTCTGCCCGGCCCAGGTTTTGGTTCATGTATCAGATTTTTTTTTCTACCTGCTGTCATATCAGTTTAAATTCATTATAGCGAGCCGGGCGTGGTGGTGTACGCTTGTAATCCCAGCATTTGGGAGGCTGAGACTGGAGGATCCAGATTCGCGGCCAGCCTCAGCTACCTAGTGAGGCCCTCCTCAACTTAGTGAGACCCTGTTTCCAAATAAAGAATAAAAAAAAATAGGGTTGGGGCTGTAGCTCAGAGGTAGAATGCCCCCAGGTTCCATCCCCTGTACTGGAAAAAAAAAATCATTATAACTGTTTCTTTCTGTACCCCAGGAAGCTAGAACTAATCCAGTCACTGAGGGGAAGACATGATACTTGTGCCTGTTTGATCTTATTTAACCCCATATTTAAGACTAACCATATTCACAAGGGCCTTGGGAGTCGGACCCGGGACAGTGCTGGGGATGGGGCAGGCATGATCCCTCCTCATGGCCACAGGCCCCATGAGGGCTGGACCCAGGCTCCACTGCTGCAGCTCCAGTGCCCTGCGTGGCTCCTCAGGTGTGCTGGGGGCTTGGAGGAATGAATGAATGTCCTTCTGGAACTTATCATCTAATGGGGGAATCAGGTATTTGGCAAACCTGTGGAATCCCAAGCCCGCTTCAGACTTCCCCTCAGCATTGGGCTCATCTTCCTGTGATCTCCCAGCCTCGCTGCTTCTGGGCTTTCTCAGTTGCTGCCTTTCTTTTGCACCTGCTTGATTCAGTGGTGAAACCTAACATTTTCCTTAGCATTTCAACAGTTGTGTACCGAGAAAGCTGGAGGATGCAGGGGAATTTTTTGAAGGCGGGAGAGGAGAGGATTAGGGTCTAGCAACACAGACACTTTAAAACGGAGCTGGAGGCATCACTAGCCTGCAAGTGTGCTCTGGCCACCCCGGCTCCTGAGGTGTCACAGGCCCTTTCCTTCCCTCCTTTCGGGCTCCTTCTCCTGCCTCACTTTCCTCTTTTTCCTTCCCCACTTGTGAAGGTTTGCAATAGGGCCTACACTGGAAAGACGGGCCTCATGAACTCTCACATGTACGTCCTTCTGTTTTTTCATTCCGTTTTGTTTCTACTACATTATTTATCCCTCCAGCAACCAGGAGAAGCATTGCTTGCAAAGGAGGGCAAAGCCCTCAGGCTGTGGAGAGGGATTTTAGACCTTGACATGCGGTGCAGAAATGAGAAGGAAAATTCCACAGTGACCTGGTTCACCCTTCAGGTGTGGGCCGAGCTCTCTCCCTCAGTGTCTGGGGAAAACTAACCCAGATTTAAAAGAGACAGATCATGTTTCCTGGGCATTTTCTGTGACTTTGCAGTATAATCTAAAAGAGAAGAAGAAGAAATAGGGGAATGAGCATTGTGTGGTATTATGTGGTATGTGTTTAAGTTCATAGGACTCAATATTAAGATGTCAATTCTTCCTAAGTTTATCTGTAAATTAAATATAACTCCAATCAAAAAGTCCATCAAGCATTTTTGTAGAAACATAGAAGCATCTAAAAGATACTAGGCAAAAGTAATTGTAATTGCCAAAGTTTTTTTGGAAAAAGAACAAATTTAGAGGACTTTCACTACCTAATTTCAAAAACTTATTATAAAGCAAAGCAAAAATAAAAAAAACAAACAAACAAAAAATAAAGCAAAGCAATCAAGACAGGGCAATATTGGCAAAAGGGTGGAGAGTTAGATCAATGAAACAGATTAGGGAATCCAGAAATAGTATCACACAAATGTGGCTGATTGATTTTTGACCAAGGTGCAAAAACAATTCAATAGGGAATGGTATAAAAGTAATTTCAACAAATGGTGTGGGAACAATTGTATGTCTATGTGCAAAAATAAATAAGTAAATAAATAAAGCCTTATTCTATATATATTGTACCTAATATATAGAAATCAATTCAAAATGATCATGGATATAAATGAGAAATCCATTAGAAAGCATAGAACAAAATCTTTGTGATCTTGGTTAAAGAGCTCTGAAAGTATGACACATTTTTAAAATTTGATAAATTATACTTCATCAGAATTAAAATGTTTTTTTTCTCTGCAAACAACCTGTTAAAAGAACAGAAAGACAGTCCATCAACTGGGAGAACATATTGTGAATCACATATCTGACAAAGCACTTCTATCCAGAATATATAAAGAACTCTTAAACTCAATAATAATAAAACCCCAAACAACCCAACATTAAAAAAATGGGCAAAAAATGGAATGGACAGATAAGCACATGAAAACATGGCCAACATTAGTAGACATCAGGGAAAGTGCACACCTATTACAGTGGTTAAGAAGTGATAACACCACATCTTGGTAAGGATGGGGAGAAGCTGGATGTCTCACGCAGGTGGTGGGAATGCCAGATGGCTACTCCACTTTGGAAAACAGTTGGCAGTTTTCTAAAAAGTTAAACACACACTTACTGTACAACCCAGTAATCCCGCCTGAAGAAAATGAAAACTCATGCTCATCAAAAACCTTCCTTGAGCCGGGCGTGGTGGCGCACGCTTGTAATCCCAGCATTCGGGAGGCTGAGACCGGAGGATCCGGGTTCGCGGCCAGCCTCAGCTACCTAGTGAGGCACTCCGCAACTTAGTGAGACTCGGTTTCAAAATAAAGAATAAAAAAATAGGGCTGGGGGTATAGCTCGGAGGTAGAATGCCCCTGAGTTCAATCCCCAGT